>WAAB01004539.1:1697-14242 GCA_013389865.1 Piaya cayana | reverse complement strand
TTAGTCCCCAAAAGATTCACTATTCTGTTCCTTCTCAACAGCCACCAGGCAGCCTGGCAGACACAGAACTTGCAAGGTGCCCATGAAGGAGCTCATGCTTGTTGTCAGCAGGTTTAAGGCTTAATTTCCTCTTTGTTAATTGAGTGTCACAAGCACTCAGCCATTCCAGCTTGCAGAACCACAGCTGGATTCCATGCAGTACAAGGACGTATTCCATGTCTCAGCATCTGGCCAGAAGGGATGAGCAGCAAGCACTGAGCTCCTGCAGGAACAGGATCCTTCGAAGGTCAGGGAGAGGACTGACTGCCAACTGCCTTCTCAGCACTGCAACAAATGCACTCCAGCCCGGGTTTCATACACTAAAAGGCCTCTCCCTTTCGCTTTTCCCTCCCCAGACCTCAGGAGGGAATGAGGTGGTGTGTAACGACCCAGGCTTTAACACCAAGAACTGTGAAGCAACCACAGTTTCTGTCCTCGTGCCTCTTGTTCACCCAGAGACAAGGACTAGAGCCGTCCCCTCCCAGCCATCCGCTGCGGCATCGAGAGAACATCTCCAGTGTTGGGGGCCTAGCTTGAACCAGGAGCCACGTACTTTCCTCATCCTCCTCGTCCGTGCGGCTCAGCGTGTCCTGCGATGCCTGCTGGGAGGGCTCGCTGTCCTGCTCCCAGACGGTGCCCGTGCCGGTGTTGGAGCGGGACATGGTGGCCAGGCTCAGGCGGTATGCGGAGGTGGAGGTGCCCACAGTGCTCACAGACGTCTTCCCTTGGTAGGCTGTGAGAGAGAGGAACCAGAGCCAAGTCAGGGCTGGCACGGGAAATCAGGCACATCAGGAGCCTGACTGAGCCCAGTCAGCGGGACAGGGTTGGGCCGAGGTGATGAAGCTGAAATAGGGGAGATTGAGTTGAGATCTCAGGGAGAAACATTCTCCTGTGAGGGTGGTGAAGCCCTGGCCCAGGTTGCCTAGAGCAGGGGTGGCTGCCCCATCCCTGGAGGGGTTCAAGGCCAGGTTGGATGGGGCTGGGAGCCCCTGATCCAGTGGGAGGTGTCCTAGTTGGAACTGGAAGGCCTTTGAGGTCCTTTCCAACCCAAACCATTCTGTGATTCTGTGATAAAACACAAACAGCTGCCCTGCTCACCTCAGCTCTCCAAAACCTCTACCTGCTTCTCCTACGCAGCCTGGTTTTCAACCTTAACCTCAGTGCCAAGTTTCCCAACATTTAGGAACAAGGCAAATTATTACCAAGGAAAAAAGGATGAGGCGTTTTCTCTGGAGTTTGTTTTCTTAAGAACAAAGCAGACCTAGTCTCCTGCTGTGGGTAAGCAGTGGCTGCCATCTCGTGGCAGCAAGGGTGACTCCTGAAGGACAGAAGAGTCCCCTCACGCAAGAGAGAACAGCTCTGGACCTTGCTGGTGTCAGCAGAGAAAATCAAAAAGGGACCAAGGGGAGAATGGAGGAGACTGATCTGCTGCTGACAGACAGACAGACATTTCTCCTCAATCAGCAAGTGCAGGGACAGGACAAGGGGGAATGGTTTTAAGCGAAACAGGGGAGACTGAGATGAGATCTTACGATGGGGATGGGGAGGCCCTGGTCCAGGCTGCCTAGAGCAGGGGTGGCTGCCCCATCCCTGGAGGCGTTCAAGGCCAGGCTGGATGGGGCTTGAAGCCCCTGATCCAGTGGGAGGTGTCCCTGCCCATGGGCTTTGAGGTCCCTTCCAACCCAACCCCTCTTTGATGCTGTGACCCAGAGTCAGGCTGTTGGGCTGTGGGTGTCTCACCCCTGCCCCTTCTGGGCAGTTGGCTCATCTGCCTCACAAGTTTATTCACAGGTGAGCCGGCTGGCCAGGTGAGGCTGGCAGCCCTTGTCTCTGCCCTCTCCTCCTTACCAGAGCCGCTGTGCACGGCCTCCTTCAGGATCTTCAGCTCGTTGTTGAACTCGGCAATGAGGGAGCTCTTGCAGAGCGGTCGCGGTATGAAGCGTCTCTCCAGCTGGTCGGCAATGTGCTGCCGGGCAGTCAGCTCCTCGTGGTTCTCAGCCGGCTGCGCCAAAAGCTGTGAGAACGGGACACGTTACCATCGCAGGGAGGTGATGTCAAGTCTCCAGGCCAGCAGGAACCTACAGCCAGCAGACTGGCCTCTTTGTAGGCAGGAGGGTTTGGCTCCGGCTATGAGGTTTCCACCACTCTTTTAGGGGACAACCTCATATTTGACTGAACAGACATCGGAACTGACATTGGTCCATGGGGTGAGAGCTGCCTCCTGCTAGGCTCTACCCTCAGAAATGAGGCAGCTCCTTCCTTCATGAGGATTTTCCTGGGTTCTCAGGTACCTATGAAAAAGGGTTCTCAGGCCCTTCTGAAAAGCCGCTCCCTCCCTTAACACGTGGTTCCTCCAGGAGTGCTGTTCCTGTTCTCAGCACGGGAATAACGGATACCTTGCCTCCGGGAGCCATAGCGACTGTTACCTTGCACTGGATGAAGGGTCGAAGGAGCACAAAGATAGGGATCCGTGTTCGGACAATAAAGTCGAGGAAATCCCACAGGGCCAGCCCTCCCACCTTCCGCAGGGCCATCTCCTTGACTTGCAGGCTCAGCCAGTACCACTGGCTGTCCAGCTGGCGCTCAAAGCACACGAGGATCACCTTCAGGGCTAGGGGGAACACACAGGGCAGAGAGAGAGGCTGTCAGGGGCCTTCCAGGCTCTGAAGGAGGAGCAGGGACCGCAGTGAGGACACAGGCCAGCATGCACCCATGCACAGACACCCCCACACCTCAGAGTCACCACTGGCTTTCCTCTCAGTCTCCAAACACAGCAGGAAAGGAGTCCAACCTGCTCATGATAAAGGCCTTGGGACCCACAGTCCCATTCTCCTACTTCACACAAGTTCCTCTGTATTTTCTTGCTCTAGCATCCCCCCTCCCTGCAGAGTTCTTACTGGAAATCAGCAGCTCAGGAGCACCTCCCGTACAACGACGGGCTGAGAGAGTCGGGGTTGTTCAGCCTGGAGAAGAGAAGGCTGTGGGGAGACCTTAGAGCAGCTTCCAGGGCTGAAAGGGGCTCCAGGAAAGCTGGGGAGGGGCTCTGGATCAGGGAGGGCAGGGAAGGGACAAGGGGGGATGGTTTTTCAGTTGAAAGAGATGAGATGGAGATGAGATTTTAGGCAGAAATGTTTTGCTGTGAGGGTGAGGAGGCCCTGGCCCAGGTTGCCCAGAGCAGGGGTGGCTGCCCCATCCCTGGAGGGGTTCAAGGCCAGGTTGGATGGGGCTTGGAGCCCCTGATCCTGTGGGAGGTGTCCCTGGGGTGGAACTGGATGGGCTTTGAGGTCCCTTCCAACCCAAACCATTCTGTGATTCCATGAAAACAGCCCTGGCTGATCAGACAAGCTCAAAAGTCTTGATCAAGTGTATTTGCACACAGAGTCACCCTGTGAGCACAGTAACCCCCCAGGTTATTTACGGAGCACTGACAAGCAACTTTCCAGCAGTGCAGCTGCAGGAGTTCCAGCCAACCCCAGTGTGAAGAAAAATATAGTCCAGGGTCACGGTGCACAAGAGCACTCACTGTGTTACAAATAAGGATGAAGAGCAACAGCTTCCAAACGATGCTCTGTATTAAAGTGGGCTGGGACCAACAGTTAACGCACAGGAGAGACAGGAATCTTCCCCCTTTCCATACTCCTTTGGTCTGGAACAAACAGGGAGGACTGGGAAACATTGGGGAAGGCTGATTACTCTTTCTTGATGGGATGGCTGAGGCAACCTGCCCGAGATGGATTTCTCCTGTGCTACCTACAGCCCTGAATGGTGGTTTTATCTGTGTGCGGACAGTGTCACTCACCCAGGTAGGCAGCCTGGCTGGTGGACTCGGCCAGCCCCTCCCGCCGCAGGTCCTTCCCCGCATCCCCTGGCGTGGAGCAGTGGGCAGGAGAGCTCTCCAACATAAAGTTCTTGCTGCGGGAAGTGCTGATGATTCGAGGCGGCAGGAGGATGTTGATGACAGTCTGGAGCAGCAGCAGGACCTCCGGCTGCTCCAGCCAGGGGCTGTCTGAGGGGCATCGGAAGAGGAGAAAGAGAGAGAGATCAGGCTAAATTCCATCAAAGCCACCCAAAAGAACTCAGTTCCAAAATGAGGTGCAATCTCAAACGGCCCCTAAGCCAAAACTCGGTCCCCCACACCTTGTTACGTTGCTTCTCCTCCTGCAAGCAAAGGCAAAGTTGATTTTAGCAGCAACACAAACACACACAAACACAGGGCTACGCAGCACAAAGGACTCTCCCATTCAGCGCTCTCCTGACCTCATTGCCTTTTGACATTCCCCTCTCCCTTTGCTCTTTGCTTTCATTTAGGGACTGATGAGCAATCGTCCTTTAGAGCAGAAAGCAAGGAGCAGGACTTGCCCGGCACGGCCTGGGCAGAGCAGGAGCCACAGGAGCCCACGTTACTGTGACCTTTGCTCCTTCTGCCACAACAGCTTTGAGAGAAGGAGCGCGTCCCTGTAAGACCCGACTCGAGAACCACAGCACAGCTGAAACAAAGAGGAGAAACGACAACAACAGCTTCTCCCAGCAGAGCTCTGCTCAGTCCCGGCCCCAAAGGGCTCTTAGCTGACAGGGATCCAAATTAAAAGGTAACAGATAAACAGAGAGCAGGGAAAGCGCAAATATCGGTTGTCAGAAAAGGGGGAGAAAAGTGGGGTTTTGTTAAATTAGTCAGACCTTTGCTTCCAGATCCTACTGTGAGCACAAATGGAATCAGGAGGTTTAAAAGCATTCCTTCCCTTCTCTCCTGATTGGTGAATGGGGAGACGACATGGCTTAGGGGGAAATCTTCTTTCAAAGCCTGCGCAGTAATGACAAGAAAGGATTAAACGATTTCATCAGCAGATCACGCACACAAGTCACTGCGGGGAAGGACGATCCCCCGGGTATCCCGTTTATACCGTACAACACCAGCACTGACGTCCTCATCAAATTAGAAGCCCTGAGACCACTTAGTCAAGAGTCAAAGCAACTCACAGAGGAGTCCAGGCATCCCCTGCTCTTGTCATAGCCCAGAGGTGAGAAGCCCGGATTCCTACCTCCTAGTTATCATTAACAAACCAGACGTATCCCAGCAGGAATCAGCTGAGCGTTAGACCTAAACTCTGCCCTGCTCTGAGCGGCATCGGGATCTGAGCGGGAATACAGGGAATAAAAAACCAAACAGACAAAATTGCACAAACGGCATAATCTGACTATCTCTGAAACACTGAGGTTATTCCTGAACACATTTTTTTTGTTCTGCCTCAGTCTGTGCTTCCCAATCTTCCTCCCTAATGCAAAGAACAACTTCCTGGAAAATAAACAGAATGTGCATTTACTCCTTGGCCTAAATCGAAAGGTCTTTGTGTCCTGAGAGGAGGTAACGCCAACGACCGCCAGGCGAATCCTGCTCATCTGCAGCTTCCCAGTTGCTCCAGACTTAGCTGTGAAATGCAACTGAACCTCGCGACCTCTTGAGCTTGTGGATCTGGGCTGAGAAATTTGAGGAGAAGATGTTTTCTGACAGGGTGAGAAGTACTTCTGCCTCATGTCCTGCTGCAAGTATCAGGAATGTGACAACTTGTGTGGTTTCCTGACAGGTTTAGTTTTCATTGCATTTAAAGCCCATTATAAGAATGAGTCAACAGTGAGCAGAGGAGAATAAAAGCTCCCAATGCTTAAAAAGAAATTGATTAATTGCTTTTTTAAAAAAGATAATATTTCAGAGAAGGTGAAGGTGCCCCCTTTTTTAGCTTTTGGTTAAAGAACCGTTACCTCAGAGCTGGAAGAAATCTGTCCTCTTTCTGTGCCAGTCGGTACCAAAAGGTCCTTCCGTGCCCCATGCTCTGAGGGACAGCGCTGGGTTTTGGTGCCTGCCTCAGCTCCTTCCCCAGCTGTCCCAGCTGCTCAGAAACACCCCCTAAGTATCCAACTGGATGGGCCAACACGTGTTTAAAAATGCAAACTGGAGCTGGATTAGGACATTTGTCCCTTCCCTGGTCACCCTTCTGTCTGCTTCCATAGCAACAGGGAGGGAAAGGGGTACAGAGGAAGAAAGACTCGGTATCATCTATGGCCCTGCTGTGAGAAAGGGATGGAAGTCCCATCCCCAGAGTCCAGGAGGGGATTTTTAAATTCTGGACAGCAAGGATGCTGTTGAGGCAGCAGCTGGAAAGCCACGTGGCCCTGCTGGTTTGAGCTGGCACAGCGTGAGCGGCTTTGGGTAAGAGCAGAAGAGCACAACGTCCACTCGCGGTGGCACACACGGTCCCAAAGGAATGTGACCCAAGCCAGAGCTCAGCTCCCTGTGCCAGGACACTCGCACAAACTCCTCAGAGAATCCTAACGTGCATGTGAGAGCCTCCCCCAGCATCAATCAGCTGAACTCCCTGGACTTCAGCAGCAGGGTTAAGCTGATGGATGCTTGCTGTGGGCTCGGCTCCAACAGCTCAATATGAAAAGAAGGGAGAATTTACACGTTGCTTCTCTTTTTTTTTTTGGTGTGTGTTCCACAGTTTTTGCCCAGCTTTTGCAGAAAGGAAACCGAGCAGCGGTGAGCTGGTGTCTCAGCCAGAAGCTGCGACAGACACACCTGTATCTGCAATGCTACAAGCCGGACAACAGCTGTGCTGAAGGGCAGAGGTGGCGAGAGATAAGGGCTGAGATGAAGAAGGGGTAATCCATCAGCCACACTGGAGGGTCCTACCACTCCCATCACCTGCAATACAAACAGAGCACATCACCACAACTGGCTACGGACGCTTCCAGCCATGCCATATCCTCCAACGGCGGTGAAATGGGGGGGGCCTTCCATCGAGCACTGAGCCGGGCTGGATCCAAGAACCAGCCCCCCCAGTGGTCCTGGCAGGAGCCGGGGCTGGTGAGGAGGAGTTTTAGCAGGGGAAGGGAGGGGAGCGGAGGGAACCAGCAAGGATGGGAGGAGCGTGCGGGTAACCAGGTACATCTACAAATGTAGCCGGTACCATCCCTGAATGACCAGCGCTGGACCGGTGGAACGGTTAGAGTTGGAGGATATGTCATGTAACGACTGTAACGAATGCAAAGGTGTCATCAAAGCAAAAAGTCTGCGTCGAAACTGGACATCTTTCCCCTTCCCTCGCTGATCTGCTTGAGAAATAATGTCCTTAGTCTGACCCAAGCCGGGTTTTGTACAATGTTCAGATCCCTGGCAGATCAGTCTGGCTTTAGGAACTCGAGGTGCGGTTCCTCTTGCCTCACCCCAGGTGTCTGAGGACAGGTACCCAGGTGTCTCATGTGCAGCAGCACAAGGAAACAGCTTTTCTAGGGGGGAATTATTTCAAGTGTTTTGGATCTGTCCCTCAGGGGGAATTAAACCACAGACCTGGTTCTCTCCATGATGGGCACAGGGAGAAGATACCTGGCAGACACCTCAGCTTAGGGGAGCTGAATGGAGCTTAATGGTTGGACTCGATGATCCAGTGGGTCTCTTCCAACCTGGTGATTTTATGATTCTATGAATGCTCTATTTTGTTTCCAAATTCAGCCTGGGGAAAAAGGCAGTAACTAGTTTTCTGCCAAGACAGGACAGTTTAGAAAGGGAAGAGGCAGAGCCCTTTCTTTTTCGATTTCCAGGAGACCTTATAGCGACCTTCCAGTACTTGAAAGGGCTGCAAGGAAGCTGGGGAGGGACTGTTCATAAAGGCTTGGAGTGATAGGATGAAGGACAATGAGGATAAACTGGACAGGGTCAATTTCGAGTGGACAGAAGGAGGAATTTCTTCACTCAGAGTGGGGAGGCCCTGGCCCAGGTTGCCCAGGGAAGCGGTGGCTGCCCCATCCCTGGAGGGGTTCCAGGTCAGGCTGGATGGGGCTTGGAGCCCCTGATCCAGTGGGAGGTGTCCCTGCCCAGGGGTGGGACTGGATAATCTTTAAGGTCCCTTCCAACCCAAACCCATTCTACGATGCTATGATTTGGGTTTTTCCCATGCACAACGTAGGCACGAACATCTGTCCAAACAGCTGGAGTTACACAGACAACAGAACTGGGGGGTTGCTCCCTGTTTAAGAGCTGCACAAACACTACGATCTATCACTAAATGACTAGACAGGTTCTGCCTGCGTCATCCTACCACACTTAGGAGCATAATCTCTCCCAAGAGGGGGATCTGAACATTGTAGGGTGCAAACCTGCACTAGATCAAGCCAGGGACATTGCAAACAGCGGAGTGAATCCACTCAGGTAACCCCTTCTATCTAGCCAGCACCCGATGGCCTCCGACAGGGCCACCAGGGTCCTTCCCACTGGGGATGGTAGGTGTCCCCAGTGCCACCCGCTCCCCGCTCTCTCCCAGGTGTGTGCAGTCTCCACCACCCCACTCTCCAACTTGCAGCCCTCAACTCTCAGCTCGGTTTGGCCGAGGTGGATTTTCGAAGTGGTGCGTGGGGAGCGACGGGAAGAAACCGCTCGGCCGCCGCTCCTGGCCCCCGTAGCTCCCCATGCACCACTTCAAAAATGAACCTCGCCGTCTCTAGCGTCCCTTGCGAAGTCCCTTACGAGGGGCAAGGGGGACAGGGATGAACCGTCATCTTCTGTCCAGAGAAGTCAACGCCAGGGGAGGTTTGGCAGAGGTTCACGGGGTCGCCGCTGGGCTACTCACCAGATTGACACAGACATTGATCAGAGACCTAAGGTGAGGCAGGAAGGAAATGATTGGCTGCCTCTGAAGTGTCAAACAAACCCCTTCAATCAAACTGCTGGCAGGCTCCCACTCAACCTGGCGCCTGCAACAAACAGGAGGAGCCGTTCGTTAGCCGCGGGCCTCCTGCCCCCCACCAGACGCTCGCAGACACGGCGACCGACACACACTGACGCCCACAGAGGAAACGGTTCAGACAGCAGCAACGTCCCAGATGAGCACAGAGAAAAAGGCTTCACCCGCGCAGCTCAGGAAAGCACAGAGCACACGGGGCAACGGGAAGAGACAAGGGGCACAGCAGAGGGCTCTGTGCTAGCCACACAAACCCCCTCGCAGCAGCAGCGATGGGTGAGCTGCGCCTCACTCCCTGACATATCTCTCCAGCAGAGAGCTGCTTGGCAGGCTGGAGAGGGGAGAAGTTCTGCTGTGCTCCCAGCTGAAAGCAGCATCTCCATCTCAGTGGCTGGTGGATGTTCTCACTGAAAGGACCAAACCCCTCAGCTGTGGGTGTCCTCTGTGAGCTACTCTGCAGCCTGGTCTGCTCTGCGAGGGTGGCTTCGACACATAAACTAGCCCAGCAGTACAACCTCTCCCTTCCTCACCCTGTGCAGGAGGGCTGCTTCACTCCCTGCTGGCAACAAAATCCTTTGTTCCGGGATCCTTTCTGCCCCAACCCTTGGCTTATTTCACCAAACCAGCTTTTAGCTGTGGTTGGACTCGACAATCTCCAAGGCCTTTTCCACTGGAATGATTCTATGAATCGAGTCCTTCCCAAGCATACACAGACACAGCATAGCTAACATCAAGGTGCTTCACAAACTTCATCTCAGGGCCTGGTTCTTTGGAGTTAGTGTTGTTCTCAAGCCAACGTCTGGCTGTGCACTCAGTGGGACAGAAAGACAAGGCCTGCATAACGTCTTAGCTCAAAACTCAACAATAACCTAGTCAAGCTCCTCGGGGGAGTTCCTAGAGGGATGGGGGATCAAGTGTTCACTACACAAGCTCTTGTGCAGACCAGCACATCTCCCCTTTCAGCATCCACTGTCCCTAAATCTCCAGACAAGTCGTTTGTTCTTGTTCTTACACGTTCGCTGCTACCATGGGACGCTGGGTTTGGAGCAGGGTGCCCAGAGGAGGCAGCATAAAGGATTCTGATGGGAATACCCCAACGGATGGCTCCTCGGGCACCCAGCCCCATCCCTCAGAGGCTTCTCAGCCCAGAGGTGTTTAAATGTAGTTGCTGCATTGGTCTCTATCCCTTTGTGTGCAGAAGGGCAGTTTCAGCCAGGCAAAGGCACAGACAGAGAGAATAGGAAGGGAATTTTAACAGATGAGCACTCACTCAGTTTACAGAAAGAGGAAAGATCAGAACACGAAGACTCCTAAGAGGTCTTTGAGGCAGAAGAGTATAAGCGAGGAAAGAAAGAATGCACAAGAAGCAAGCAAGACAAGGCCAAGAATCAAACCAACAGGAAGGAAGCATCAACATTCCTGCCTCTAAATTCCCTGCGAGGGCAGGAGTTGTTAGCCAAAGAAAAGCGATAGGTAGCGATGCCAGGAAGAAGAGATCACCTCCCTGTTACTTGCTCCATCTTAGCACGTGATTCCCACCGTGACCTACAGTTCAGTGTCTGAGTCCTGATGCTCCCTCACATCACTGGGCTTCTCAGCTGAGACTGCAAATACTGATTCAAGCAGCTGAGGACACAGGGAATGACACCAGTGACTGGTTTTACTCTGATCACTGGAAACTCTACAGGGCTGGGAGGTTTGACACTACCTGGATTTGTATTTCTGCTCTGAGACGGGGATGCTCCATATCAAACACCTCTTGAGGTCACCAAAGCCTGTACCATAACAGTTATGTGCGATGCCCCAGGCTTTCTCCAGGCACTAGATGCAGGTTCCAGCTAGAAACACGCTTACTACAATTCAACTTTCCATTAAAAAATGAAATCTATCTCATCAACTCACAGTTCAAATAAATAAATAAAGAGGGTATCTAGGTGGTACAAATCTGAATCCTTATTTTGGAGAAAGAAAAATGAGATTTCTGGAACCTCGCTGTAGGTCTTAATAACCACGACTTTCCTCTCTTGCTATCAGAAGGCACAACAAAAACGTTGACATAAATGCACACTTACAGAGAAAAGAACATCTGTTCACACTGTAAAGTTTCTCCACCATGCGACAGTTGTAGTTGGATGACATACCCACACTTCAGGGCTCGCAACACCAGAAACGGACCCCCGAGGGTTTCCACTGTACCTGCTCACCTCAACGTAGGCATCTTGTGTATTTTATTGAACATACGATCCAATCGCTTTAGGATGAGGATAAGGGCAGGTCTCACCGCCTCGGCTGTCCAGTCCGTGATGGGCAGCATCTCCATGATGTAGCGCCGGAGGCCTCGGCTCTCCATCGTCTGCGTGTCGTACGGTGCCAGTTTCAGCAGGGAATGCGCGATTTCCGCCAATCTAAAACCAAGTCGTGGCGAGAGAAAAATCAGACACGACTTGCAGTTCTCCACACGTGCCAATGAGCTAACAAATGCCCCTTCAGCAGCCTTGTAAAAAGATGCAAAAGCCAAGAGCGCTGCTATTTAAATTCCCGATCTATTAAGACTCTTTTGCTGGAATTGCCGTTTATATTGATGTACATGTGAGTAGCCTAAAGAACTTTTTAACATCAATATAAAATGCAACAAAGGAACATTGGCCCAGGCTGCCCAGAGCAGGGGTGGCTGCCCCATCCCTGGAGGGGTTCAAGGCCAGGTTGGATGGGGCTTAGAGCCCCTGATCCAGCGGGAGGTGTCCCTGCCCATGGGACTGGATGGGCTTTGAGGTCCCTTCTGACCCAAACTACTCCATGATTCAGTGATTCTATGAACATCAGGAATGACGGATCTGGTTAAAACCAAAGTGTTTGAGCTGTTAGTGAGATAACAACATTGCAAATGCCTGATGTCCTCTTTCTGTCAATCTGTAAGAGATTTGGGTTGGGTTTGTGCTTATTTTTCAGTGTCACCACTTTCAGAGGTCCCGCTGTGCGATTTTCAGGTGTTAAATTTTAAAAATAAGTGCTGCCCCGTAGCTTTACACAACATGTACTTTGTGTGATGACTCCCCGCAGCTTTGGTTTGTTTCTCCTAACACCTCTACAGACGCTGTTGCTGGTGCTCCCCCCAACCCTCCCAGACGGCCTCGGCAGTTTCTGTATCGACTGTGAAACCCCACAGCAACATTTAACTCACACTCGCAGAGTGGCAAAGACCTCCTGAAACACTGGAACATTTGCAGTAGAGAAAGACAAACCATAAAGCCACGTCTGCTAATAAAAGCAGTAAGGAATCTGTACACTCCCTGAGACACCAACAGAGTCTGTAGAGGGTGATTACAGCACAATCCCATTTGTGTAGTGGAGGCTTCTTCTTAAATGCCTTCAGCTCATGGAATGTGTGTCCATTCTCTTTAAAATCTGCAAGGGCAACGAGTTCCTCAGATGAACTCAAAGATCTATAAAAATACTTCTTTATCCAGCGCCTCTTTATAACTGGATATAAACTTTACAAGCCAGAGAGGGGCAGACTTAGACTAGACATAAGGAGTAATTTTTTCACGAGGAGAGTGCTGAGGCCCTGGAACAGCTCATTCAGTCCAAACTTGTCCTGCTACAGTGTAGATCTTTTACCCCCTCAAACACTGTGAAATCTAAATTATCATATGATTATATTTCTTCCTGGTAAGCACATAATGGTATATGAATAGCACATAATGGTACATGAAAGCATTTTAAAGTGTGAGATCCATCTTACCCAGCTCGAGATGTCAAAGTCAATTAACCTTC
>WAAB01004535.1:21527-82951 GCA_013389865.1 Piaya cayana | reverse complement strand
GACAGGACAAGAGGGAATGGCCTCAAGCTCCGTCAGGGGAGGTTTAGGCTCAACATAAGGAAAAAATTCTTCACTGAAAGGATCGTTAGACAATGGAATAGGCTGCCCAGGGAGGTGGTTGACTCGCCTTCCCTCGAGGTGTTTAAGGCACGTGTGGATGAGGTGCTGAGGGGCATGGTTTAGAGATTGGTGGAAATGGTTGGACTCGATGATCGATGAGTCTCTTCCAACCTGGTGATTCTATGATTGTGCAACAGAAAAATGCGAATGACTTCTAAAGTCCAGGCACACTGGCAAGAAATTTTTTTGTTTGTTTTCAAATCCTTGTCTTACATAATTACATTTCTAATAGGAAATGGATATGTACATAACTTGCTTTTTATGAATACTCTGCATTCCGTGTTTGCCAGGAACGAAGCAGTTATTATGATGTAAGTAACATGTCTTCAGTATACATAACAACAGCTGTTTGTGGTGCTTTCCTTAGACTACAGCAAAGAAAAATATCACCCATAGGAGTAAAGAGCTTTGCTCGTAAAACACTGCAAGTGTGGAATTTTAATCTAATCTGCTTAACTATTTTATCAACATGCTTTGAGCTGATTAAATCAGTTTCTTTATGCGCTAGGATTTAAAATCCTGTCTCTGGATGTTTCATGTGTGAGCTTGGAGTTCATCACCCAGTGTGCGTGAGAATGTACAGAGGAAATTAAAGACTGCTCAGAATTCAGTGTAGCAAACCTGCTTCCTAATGATAGATATTTTTTTAGGTACACTGTGCAGTCAGGGCACATGAGATTTTTTTTTTTTTTCCCCTGAACGAAGTTTACTGCTGAAGGTAGCAGTGTAGTTCACACTACAGCAAAAATCTGGAGCCTGGAACCCTTGTAAAAACACACAACATTGCTATTGAGAGTACTTAAGTGAAAAAATTGAAAAATTACGTATTTTAAAGTGCTTGTAAGATCCTTTTGCCCTATGGTTTTCTGATAGTACCTGTGCCTTGTTTGCTTTCATTTTTCAAAAACAATGAAAATAATGTCATTGTAATGAGCATTGTTTAGATGCTGCTGATGGGGATCTGGATTTGAAATGATACTCACAGGCCAAAGGCCAAAAAGAGAGTGGGTCTTCCATCACCCTGTCAGAGCAACACCATCTTCTCCACAAAGCTAGGAGAAAACCTTGGGACAGCCTGAGATTTAATGCTGCAAGTAACAGTTTGGCCATTTGGTGATCAGTCCCACAGGCTCTTTTGTGCTTAGATGGAGCTTTTTGCTGTCCCGTAATTAGTGTTGTCAAAAGGGGATTGACTGGCAGTATTTCACCCCCTGAAGCACTGGCTAGTCTTGTCGGGAATCATTCCTACACCTACACTGAAATGCCAGAGGAAAGAGTTTCAAACTGATTCACGCTGTCTCTGCTTCCCCATTGTCTTCATTCTCAATAGCTTTTGCTCATGGGAATATTTTATACATTTGAAGTGCATTCATAATAGTTTCACTAGGGAAAAAACATTGATCTAAAGTGGATGCTTAGATTTAACAAGGACTACAATATGCAGCCTATATCTGCTGGAAGAATGAAAAATCTAGTTTTGGGGAGACAGAGAGAATTTAATTAACTTGAGTTACATCACTTACTGTTGTATGCGTGGATCCAAATTTGATTCTCTTTGACATACCTTTTAAAAAATCCATTTGTATGAAAAGTAAAGTGCAGCTTTGTTACTAAAACTCATTTTGAGTTGCTGCTTTTCTCAGCTACAGATTTGACAGGGAGTCCTGATTGGTTTCTGAGCCTGAAGAACTTAAGACCATCAGCTGAAAGCACTACAAGATCATTAAAAATGTGTCCCTTCTTTTCCACCCATCTTACCCCTGGCACAACCAGGTATTTTATACTCCTTCAGCAGTTCGGATGCTGTACAAATAATAATGTTTTATATACATAATCAATTCACGAGGGACAATTAGACTTGTTGATGAGCCCCTTCTTACCCCAGTAACTTGTGTCGCCTTTACTGTCAGTCTTCTGAAACCAGTGTCCAGTTTGAATTTTACCGCATGCATTGTATTAAGTTTAATTATTATTTGCAGTTTTCAGCTGATATTTTGAGTAGAATTCCTCAATTTCATTTCCTACGCTGTTTACCACATAGATATGACTGGGAAACATGATGGTGTTGCTTAAACATAGAAAGAAAATGGATAACAAAAATTTTGCCTTACCACCTTATCCTTTTATTTTTCCTGGTCTGTGTACATCCTACCCATGTACATATTCTGTAGGTGTGGGGCTCTCAATGACTAATACAAACTATGCTCAGAATCCCAGGCTAACAGTGTCACCACTGCTTGTGTCCCAGCAGACAAAAGAGCAGTGAAAGGTTCGACTGGTGACACCCTCACATAGAGGCTTAATCATGGTTAATGAACCCAGTGAGGTGGAAAACATAAATTCACCGGCGCTTAACTTCAGTTCCTCGTAGCCCTGGTAAATTTTTCAGTAAAACTATTTGTGCAGGAACAGTGGCTGCAGAAGGCTGTTTTTTTCATGGCAGGGTATTGTGAAATGCACATAATGCTTCTCTTGGTTTTCTATTGTTCTTTCTTTGTCTATAAAAATAACTTGGATTAAGACACCGTGTTATTGTGCTTGCGTATCCTGACTGTCATATGACATGTCTGGTTGTGGTAGCTGAAACCTCTGAGCTATGAAAGCCAGGTGCTCTAAGAATGAGCTTCTGCATTCCCAAAACAATTTTTCAGCTCTGGCACATTGTTTTTTCTCTGTCTAGAAACCAACAGGAACATTTGTGAAATGGAAGAGGAAAAGCCAAACAACCACAACTAAATGAATGCCTATTTCCAAATGATTTTACCCGCTTTTGGAGGCCTTGGTTTGGTTTGGGGAAGGTAAGCTGAACACACTTTTCTGTTTGGAGTTGTAATACCTGTGACTCCGAGGTGTACTTACAGCAAATATCTCCTGTGCCAATTTAGAAACCTCAGCCATTGCTGTTTAATCAACTGCAAGGCTGTTTATTGCTTTCTGCATATGAGTGTCTCAATGCTGCTCTTTAATTAACTGTGTCAGGTTTGGCTGTCATTCAACACAGGTTTTATTGGACGAAATGTTACATTCTGTCTTTCATAACTGTCTTAAACATTCCTGTACTGAACTCTTTTAAGTAATAATTAGTTCCCATCAACTGTGTTTTATTTATTTCACATTCGCTCATGAGCAGCCTCGTTAAAGTCCAGCACAGCTTTCTTGCATGGCAACTTCTCCCACCTGTTCGAACAGGGCAAGGAAGCTCTGGCTCCAACTTGTTTTCTTCTCCCTTGGGGAGCATGTCTGGGGCTGATCTGTACAAAACCAACCTTTTTCTTGGGTTACTGGAGCTCCGTAACGGTCATCTGATGCCCAGGAGCTCTTCCAAGTGATTCCCATGGTAGTAGTTCAACATCAACTCTGGGTGACAGCTTGCAAGTTTTCGCTACTCTTTCTTAGCCTTGCAAAGCCACAGCTTCCTCCTCACCTCAAGGTCCATGGCCACGTCCTCCACTCCTTTCTCTCTTCACCCCATGCGTGGCTGAGGCATGGGCATATTGCCCCTGCATACGGACTGCCAGAGCACTTCAGGCAGACAGTAGGACACCACCCCCCCCACCACAATATCTTATATTCCTCTTCATGAATGTCAGGGCAGAGCTTTTAAATTTTACTGTTGTGGACCCCTGGAGACTTTTTGGAAGATAAAACAAAATATTTCTCTCCCACTTTAGCAATTTTTCTCAGATGCAGGAAGTGAACTGGAGGTGACACATCTGAGACACTCCCCTCTTCCCCAGCCTTGTCCTGAGAACAGACAGAGCTCTCTGAGGAGCCCCCAAAGTGCTTTTGCTCTGCACAGCTCGTGATACAGTCCCCTGGAGGGCTCCAGTCCCCCTCCCCATACAGAGCAAGGCCACTGATTTATCTGTAACAAAGGTGCTTTTGTGCCTCCATTACCTCAGTGTTTGTTTTTCTTTATTTTCCCCTTCCTTTTAGCACTTTGGACACTCTCTGTATTTGTTAGCTAGTACAGCTTGGCTATTTGTAAGTGAAGCAAGGTGGCCAATTTCCTCCTCACAACTCTTCATTAAATATTTAAGAGCACTTAGACACTAGCCCTACACTTTCGTGTACATGCACTAAATCACTCTCAAACACATGCTGTCTTCTATAGTGCACAAACCCAAACCCTTCTGCTCCTGATATCTGAGACATCAGCCCCACCACTGCCCACTTCTGGTATTTTACTAATGGGATAGGAGGAAAACAAAGACCAAAACCGAAAGGCACATTATGTCCGACCCAAAACTACTACAGATTCTAGGATTTTATGTTCATTGATGCACATTTACAAACATCCTCCAGGGCTTTTGTCCCAGTTTGACTTCATGATTTACAAATTCAAACTAACTTGACATTACACATCTCTAAAAAGATGATCGGAAATTATTGGAATAAATTTGGCCTCACAGGAGCGACCCAGATAACAGGTCTTAAGGGGAATATTTAGTATGCAGAAGCGTACATTGCTATGCACCATGGTGCTTTCATTTTTGTAATTGTATTTGAAGTTTTCCCATCATTTATGAGTTCTTTTAGGACACGCTATGAGACTCATCTTTCTGTATAAGGATATTTATTTATAAATCTGATCTGAACTGCCTTGAAATTGCCATGCATTTATATTTAACATTTAATTAGTGCTAATTTCTCAGGCCTTTGTGGCATGATTTATATTAGTAATCCTATGGTGTCTGCTGTTAACTCAGTTACTAATGCTTGCAATAAGAAAAACAACAACAAAAAAAAACCACAGTCTTTTTTTGTCTTCATTATTCTAGAAATGACCCAAACCCATACAGCTGGCAGCTGTTTATGCTGAGAAGCCATAATACCAGACTACCCCTAAGAGCTTACCTAGAAAGATGGTCAAAAAGCTGTCAAAAATGGCTCATTTAGCGAGGAGACAAACTGCTTGTGGGAAAACCTTGCCACTAAAAGGTTTCTTGTAAAATCCTGACAGCAGATGTGTGGATGTTTGGTCTTATTCCAAAGGGTACACATCCTAGAGTCAGAATTGGGCATATTTTGAGACAATACATTAATGCCAGTGGCAGGGAAAGGATGATAAATTTTATATCCTATCTGAAAAACAAATCTCCAGCCTAGTTGCAGGCTACCGTTTAGAAAAGAGAAATGATTTTTCTTATTCTGTATATTTATGTGTGATGTCTGTCCCCTGTTTCAGTGAAAGCAGAGCAAAATTTGCGAGTACCAGCTGTAACATCCTCACAGAGGTGCAGCCAGCACCGCTGCCTGCCGTTGCTTCATGCAGCCTTTCCTAGACAGGTGTGAACTGTGGATAAGTAATAGCCCTGAACACTGTACTCTCTTACAGCTGAAATACATTGGTTTTGTGAGCTCTTCCTCCCTTGCCAGTGTATATCGTGCTTTCTTTACCCACGTTCACACTTCACTAATGCTATCAATAACATCCTCCTTCTTCCACATATTTCTATTTTTTATTTCTTATACTGTATTCCCAGGAATTCTATCAGCTCTTGTTGCCTATTCACCTCCCTTCACCCCAGCTTCCTTTTCTGGCCCAAGCGCATTGCAACAGCTCTACAGTCAGTAACTCCCCACCATATTCCCTAATGTGTCTGGGACATTTGGTGTTAGGTAATGTTGCCCTAGAGTGTGACATTTTGTTGAGTGTTCTCTTTACTGTGGTTTTCCTTAGTCCTGTCTCAGGCTCAGTTACCCCCACGCTCCCTTGCACCCTCTAAGGAGACCACACAGGAGAAAAAAGCTCAGCAAGGGATGAGACACCTTCTCCCCCTCCAGCCATGACATCCCTTCACTTGTCCATGCTGGTCTTCATCCAACAACAGGAAGATACTAAAGGAAAAAGAAGTGCCTCCATTGAACTAAGAGCAGAGTTTGGGTGTTGATGGAAAAAAGATCATCTCTCCATGGGTTGGAGGCTGCATGGAGTGATATAAGTTTTTGAGGATAAAGATGGGGGGAAAATGCTTCACTTTGATCTAATCCCTTGGCAAAAGTACAAAAGTAGGTGCCTAACTGCATGCATAATGGTCTTTTTAATCTTGCACAGGACTGGAACTAGGTTCCATCCTGCTTCTTGTGGTGGGGCAGGAGGCAAGATGCTCCTCACCAAGCTTCTTTACAGATTTATCAAACTGGGAGCTGGTGTATGCAGCCCAGAGCTCTCAGCAAACCATTTCCTGGTGGTGGAGCCCATTTCTTCTCTTCCAGCAGCCACTGCAGTGCTGCCCATCTTCCTGCTGCCGCTGCTATTTTATGGGTGTCTCTGTGATTATTTAATTTCTTTTTCTGCAGCAGCCCAGCTGGAGACATAAGATAATATCCAAAATAATTAAGCACTACTCACAACACAGCTCCTGCTCCGAGACATCTTCAACGGGAGGGTGTGCGAATGGGAGACCTGAGTGTCAGAAAGCTGACAGCCGAGGCGGACGCAAGAAGAATTATGGGCATTCAACAAGCATTAAAAGGACAATAGCACACTGGCTTATGGCTATTTATTTTTTTATAAGCAACTTTGGCTGTATTTCGTTTGAAGTTTTGATGGCCATATGTTTTCCAGGGAGGCACAGCACTGTTTGTAAACTGTGCTATAATTGAAATTGAATTTTTATGAAATCTATGTGAAATATGATAACACATTAAAATGCTCTCCTTCGGAGAGTTTCCTCATTGATTTTTGTTGCACTAAATCTGTTTACACATCAAAGGAAAATACTGCATTTTGCCTGTCTTCACTTCAGTCACACCCTTCCTTTTGTTTCCTGGAGACTACGCATGACAAAGCGAAATCCTCTCTGTTCAGAGCTCTTCCAGCACTCACACTTCTTTCAGTGAAATGATGCTTTACACTATAATTGGTCTTCTATCTCCCATCTGCTTAGCAAACCAGGAACTTTACGATGTCGCCTTCTTCCTCCATCTTTTTGACAAATCAACTGTGTTTATACGCCGGGACCAATCCTGCCCTACTGAAAATGTATGGGATTTTTTCGCTGACTCCGCTAGGATCACGATCAGTCTGCAGAGGTATCTACTATGGTCAAAATCTGCAGCTGGAGCGCACGCAGTCATGGCTCAGTTCACTTCAGAGGAGCTGTGCTGATTTATCTGGGCATCTGCCCATGGAAACGTTTTTTGTTATGGCAGAAAATATTTTAAATTCATTCAGTATATCTTAGCACGTGCTCCTCAGATGTTCTGCAAATAACGGAGCTTTCTTTAATTTTTATGTATGAAAAAATGCCATTTTGTATACATATATGTATATGCGTATCTTAACTACTTTGCTATCAAAAAGTGAATTCAAATCACAGAAGTGGTGTGGGAGAAGGGAAAGCCTAAGCATTAAATGATATTTAACCTAGTTCTAAGGAACCGTCTTAATGACCAAACTAATCTGGAAAGTATTCTTGGGACCTCTAACTAGATCTATGGTGATAAACCTTCCCTTGCTTTACACACAGAGCTCCTTGTCAGAGAAATAACATTGCAATAAGGTTGATTGTGTTTTCCAGGTCAGGATGTGAATGTGTGAAGCTAAGACAAAGGCCTATTTCAGACACAAAAGAAATTATCTATTTTATTGTTTTTCTCTGTCGCTGTAGGGATAATAGCTAAATGCTATCACTTGCACCTGTTGGATTTGCTTCTGAGTTAAAGCTTATCTCTAACCAAATCATATTGTCATTTCTCCTCTGTTAATTGCAAAATCGTCCTGGTTTTAATTCTCCTCCTTGCACTTGCCTGACTTTCATCTTTCTTTTCAGAACATAAACTATATTGTGTTAGACCTGAAGCCCAGCAAAGCTGACCCTGCACCCTAGTTATAAAGCCTCCCGCAACCTCCAGGCATCCTCCCAGGCAGAGGTCTGGGACAGCGGGAGGCACCCTTATATAGCTTCCCTGCATGACATTTCATTGCATTTATTATCTTTGCTTCCATGATTTTATTGATGACAAAAAAAATATAACTGCAGTTAAAATCCACCAGAAGCGTAGAGCATCATAGTGTTCTGGGTAGATACACCCCGTGCTGTCAACAGACTACCTGATGTGTGTTCTCTTTGCCATATCTTTGTGTTGGTTAATTTTGATAAATTAATTTTTAAAGAAAAGAAATTTGTTATTTTCCAAATATTAGATTTGTCTAGTTACATTCAAAACTCCAAAAATATGCACCCGCAAGGGAATGAGCTGAAACAGAACAGGAAAAAATAAAGAAATAAAAAGGGTTTCTGAGCATCCTGAGCATCTCTGCCATGCACTTGCAGGTCTGTGCTGGCTTGTGAGATTTGTTGTGGTTTGTTCAGAGTTTCTGAGCAGCATCAAACTGTGCAGTCCTCTCTCTCAAATCCCAGCCATGTTTATTTGCTTGTCTCCTCTGAGGCCAGGCTGTCGGCTCCCAGCTTTACTGCTGCTTCTCTCCAGGAGCTACAGGCTCCCCAGTCTGTAATTTTTCTTTTTCATGCTTCTCCATCACATGGTGCGTGGGGCAGGAGGCTCCGACCTGCCAGCCCTTTCTGCGGCCTCTCTGCACATAGGTCCACTTATTCCACTCCCTCCTTTATCGGTCTCTAAATAAAATGGAAGAGAAACAAAACAAAATTGAGCCTGCCAGAGTAGTTAAAACTAACAAGGTGTTACAGACAAAAGGAAAAGACATAAAACTGAGGTAATTCAAGAAACAAAAAAAAAAGGCAGGAGAAAGTTGTAGAAAGAATGGACAGAGAAAATCTATGAAATGGAATGGAAAGGTAAATTTAGAAGAATGTGGTGCCCCAGGTGATGTGAGAGCAGGTACACAGGTTGAGATGAGCAGGGAATCACAATTTGCATGTGCTGCAAGTAGAACATTTAAAAGGTTACTGTAGTGAAACTACACTGTTGTATTAAAAATTAAAAATAGCACCTCCTCCTGTGAGAAATTACTAAAAAAACTTTAAGGATTGCTGGGGCTGAATATACAGAGCACCACATCCCCCTTCCGTATGTCAAACCCATGGGTGCAGGGGAGCAGGCTGCAACCCCCATGCTATTAAATCACACGGCATCCTCACCTGTGGAAAGCAAAGATGGTCTTTGCACTGACACCTTCCGTGCCCCAGCAAAGTCACAAACTCCTTTCCTCTTTCTTCTATAAACTGTGATCGTGCCCTGCAGAAAAAAAGTATAATCTCTGTTTCTGATGTGTGAGGAGGTGGAGGAGCAGGGACTGGAGGATTTGCTTCTGTACAGATTGCACGTGTGTTTGTGTGTGCATGTGCAAGAACATGCTTTGCATATATATATTTTAAAGCTATGTATAGATATGAGTTATGATTGGATTAACTGTGTTAAACATACAGACCTCCCATTTACAATAAATGATGCCTATTTTTCAGGGTAGCCTCTAGAGCACTGGTTCCCAGTCAGGAGGAGATGCCAGCCCCGGGAAGAACTTTTCCTGCACCTTTTTATGGGGCCTCCTGTGATGTCCAGCACTCTCCCCTGGATGCTTTGCCTGCCCTGCACTCACCTGGAATCCAAGTAAACCCTTGGGGCCCTTATCTAGGTACTGAACATTTCTCATTTTATATGCATAAAATATTTTGTTCATGCCTGGGGAAAAAAATCTTCCTCGATGATATTCTGGCAGCTTATTCTTATGAACCCTAGTGAAATCAGTTGGTCTGAGCCACAGAGTTGTTGTACAGCACTTTAGATACTGAAGGGGAGACTGCCGCAGCATTAGGAATGTCCATTTTAAAGAACAACTTGCTTATCCAATTTCAGCCATTCTAAGGGCATTCCGCTGCTTCTGGGAATATGTTTAAATTACAGTTCGAGGTCCCTGCACACACAAGCAGGCATCTGGACAGCCAGTATGTGGGTGGGAATGGGAGCCCAGCTGTGTTGTAGTATGAGTGAAGCCTCCATTGAAGCAGGATCAATGCTGAGGACTAGGATGAAGAGAAGGGGATGCATTTTCTGCAGGAAACTTGGCATGCATAATTGTGAAGTAGTGTTTAAAGAGTAATGCAACAAAAATAGCAAAAGCATATAAATTAGGAACTAGTATTTCACAAGTGGATTCATTAGCTATTCACATGTGGAGGATAGTAAATATGCGGCTGATTAGTTTTGACATAATGCAAAGCAAGTGTAGACACTAATAAACAGTTATGCATTCCTGAAAAAACTTTGATGCTAATTGCAGATGATGTGATATACTTGTTAAAATGAAATCTATAGTACATGAACTATTTTTCTATTACTTAAACATATTGCACAAAGTATTTATTACATTATCACTCTACTTATAAAGAGAATAAAATGCTACAGCTAACCAAAATATTTCCATTTTTTAAATAAAGATGGAAATACAAGTCTATACTATGAATGTATCGTCGAAATGATTTTCTTTAATATTTGTTCATGTTTTGTTTCCACATCTCTCTTAAACTTTCAAATCTTTCTAGACCAATGTCCAAAATAGTATTTAGCATAGAGAAAAATACTAAATATTTCATGGAATAATTAAGTCTTATTAATGTAATTGTCTGCATAGTTCATATTAAAAATTTAAAGGAACACACTTCATTTGAAGTTACAAGTTCTTATGAATTTACATAAGTGTCTTTAACTTAATGCTGGGCTGTGGGAAGTATCTGAAGTTGATGTTGATTCTAAACTGCTTTACTCATATTATTATTTTAGCCCAGCCAGAGACGCCCTGTCATGGAATTAGTAATCGTGTAACTAAGGGGCAAAAGATTAAGTATTTGTGCTAGCAGCTGTGGATCTGTACTCTGGCATTTCATCTTTTCTGACTTTCAGCATTCTATTTATTGTTTTCCTTGAGCAGAATTTTTTCAGGACTGCATACTTATTTTCTTGTACTTCTGCACTGTGCTACATGCAATGCATATCATAGAAACATAGAATCAAAGAATCATAGAACAACCAGGTTGGAAGAGACCCACCAGGTTGAGTCTAACTGTTCCTATCAAACACTAAACCATGTCCCTCAGGACCTCATCCACACGTGCCTTAAACACCTCCAGGGAAGGTGAATCAACCACCTCCCTGGGCAGCCTGTTCCAATGCCCANCTCACCAGTGCCGAGTACAGAGGGAGAATAACCTCCCTGGACCTGCTGGTCACACCGTTTCTGATCCAAGCCAAGATGCCATTGGCCTTCTTGGCCACCTGGGCACACTGCTGGCTCATGTTCAGTCGCTGTCAACCAACACCCCCAGGTCTCTCTCCTCCAGGCAGCTTTCTAGACAGACTTCTCCCAGTCTGTAGCTCTGCATAGGGTTGTTGTGCCCCAAGTGCAGGACCCAGCATTTGGCATATGTATACAGAACTGCGTACAATTTTGACTTTAAAACAAATCTCTTTATACAACAAACAGTGTTTTATAACAAGCAAGTCCTTCCAATTCCATGTTACTGCTCAGTTTTAAGTCCAAAGAAATTGTATGGTTATCTATGGATATGGAGATACACCATATAGTTACCATTCATCACCATGCATTGCTTTCCCCACCCTACTAATATTTTTGAAAACTTCTTTCTCTACCTCAAGGTCTCTGCCCCAAATGTCCCTTCTGCTGCAGTCAGAATCAATATTTCACTCCTTCCCTGAAGACTGACATTTCTGACATTTCTATAGAAATAGAGACTGCATATACACTCTTCTTTGTCTTTAAAAATTTCATATGGTTGGATTGAAAAAAACCCACCACGATTCCCTTTAAGCAGCATGAAGAGAAAACTTCTCTGCCTTTTTCTAATTTCTAAGACCTTTTTAATGAAATTCAAATCCTTGTGAAGTTGTTCTGAATCCATCAAATATTCATCCAAATGGTTCTGTTTATTGGCATCTCCACATTAGCATATTGGTCTGTTAAAATTCATATAACCATCCATCTGCCTAGTGGCTCCACATCTAAGCAGACTTCGATTCTACCACTAGTACCACTAAAAACAGCTTTTTCACTTGAACTTGCTTTCATTTAAGTGACTGCTAGCGTAGAAAGAAACTCATTTAGTGATGCTTTTTCACCTTTCAGGTTAACTCTGAATGCATCATTAACGGAAAGATGTTGACTAATTTGGAGGGAGTTTAGAGAAAAGCTATAAAAATGGTTAGCAGGTCTGCAAAGCGTGCACTGTGCAGAAAGATAAAATGAGCTATTTATGTCTAGACTGGCTGGAAAATCATGATTAGAAATTTTTAAAGGATATAAACGTGGGTAGTGAAAGGACTCGCAGTGTTAAAACTATAAGGAAGAGTTGACACAGATTTCATGGGGACAAATCAGAAAATCCTTCTTTAGATGTTTCCAATGGCCAGGTGGGGATGGTCAGGATGCTGCAGAGCTGGGGACAGACCAAAGGATCTCAGGAGCTCTTGTCTAGTGCCTATTGTGAGTGTGTTTTAGTAGTTAGACAAAGAAAAACATCACCAGAAAGCAAAAGAAAAAGCGTGAGCACAAGTAGGAGAGAATCTCTATTTATTTGTGGCAGCATTTTTTCTGGCAGGACATCTATTAAGTGGTGGAAGTCCCCCTTCTGAACTGTTGAAGGGGGTTAGCACACAGGCCTTTTGAAATCACAGGACAATAATATGAAATTTGAAACAATCTCACATTTCCAGAATTTTTTTGACGCGGTTCACCGCGGTGAGGAAGCTCTAATAATATCTGCCACCGCTTGACAGCATTACTCTATCAGAGGGACTCTGGGTGGTCTGAGTTAGTGCCTACTTGCAATTTATTGCCTATTCTATTTTGATTTGACTCGCAGCTGTTCAAGTCAGGAACTCTGAATTTGCAATTCCAGTATCACTACAGTGATTCATGACTTAACCATCATGCAGACTTTGTCTTACCTTCACTTTGCTTCATCTGTCCTTCATCCTTACAGAGAACAAGTTATTAAGCAGGTCCAAAATTATGTGGCAGAATCCCACATAGGAACTATTTTGCATGGTCACAGAATACTATTTAGCTCGTGGATAGACTGCACGAATGCTGGATGATGGCGCTTAAAAAAAGAAATTAAGTTTAGAAAAATTCAAGTGAAATAGCATCTTCAGAGAATAAACTCATTTATATTCCAAAATGTAGCTATCAATTGGCCTCAGGAAACTCAGTGCTGCTTCTCGTCAGTAGTACCAGCAATATCTCTGCACAAGATCATGGATCTTCCAAAGAGGAAACTCACTGAGAGGAAGGTGAAAAGCACAGCAAAGGTAAACATTTGAAAAGTCAGCTGTCAGCCACCCTAAAAATATTTTTTTAAAAAAAAGCTTGGAAAATGTTACTGAGTTTGCCTACAAATTGTAATGTGCTCGGAGAGAAAAATGTTAGCTGACTGCATCACAGGATACAGTGATTAGGAACTGAATGAGACCTAAAGACCGTGTATTTCCGTAATCTGTCTCTGTCAGCAGTGAGACACCTGAAAAAACCTAATAAAGCTCTTTCCCTAAACTCAGGATACAAAATGCGATCCAGCCCACTAATATCTGAAACATAAATGTTTAAAATCCCTTCCAGCTTCTTTTGAGCTGCTAATTATGTCTCTGGATACCTTGGGTGTCCGTAGGATTATCTATTCCCTTTGAAAATTCTTGCCCTGTGGCAAATTTAATCTACAAGTAAGGCTATAATGTAGGGACTGCTTCTGCAAAGGTATTAAGCTGTTGTTTGACTTCAAGCAGGGATGTATTTTATACACTGCTGACCGTTTGCTTACAACTAAATTTCTGTGTAAGCTTGTACCAACTGGATTGATGAGCAAAACTTCTAATACACTTTTATAAAAAAAAATTTTAAAAAATCACAAACAAAAACAGGGAAGGGAAAGGGGAGAGGGGAAAGGGAAAGGGGAAAGGGGAAAGGGGAAAGGAACATTATTATACTGCATTTACAGCCTTGGAAGCTGGAGACCCCTCCTGCCTCACTCCATGGGAAGGAGTGGAGGGGAGTAGTGGGTTACTGCCCTGACTAGATGGTGGATCAAGAGAGTAAATTATAGCAGTTACTTATAGAACATGTTCATGCAGTATATGTTGCCAGGATGAGTGTTTGGCTGTAGCCTTGCATAGCCAATATGTTACATAATAGAGGAAAGAAGCCGTTTGGTTCAGCTTGACCTCAGTGTCCAGCCATTTCTCCCTGTAACCAGGCACCTTCATACAGGTGGTTTTAAAAAAGGAATAAAGTGAAGTAGCTTTGTCCACTCCAGTGGTCTTTTATACATGTCTTTGGTTTATTGTCTTTTTCCTGGAACCACTGACCCTTTGCATGAAAAATTTCCATAATGTAGTGGATTTTGCAGCAAATCTGAATACACACTGCTGTTCCAAGGAGTATTGCAAGTGACATTTGATCCAAAGGCCAAAACATCTCTTGTTAAACAGCAGAAAGAAGCATATACTTTCAGGGGAGTGAGGTGTGCAGGGTAGAAAGAGTAATTTAATATCTTCTACTGCAAGCTGGATTGACTCTGCTATGAGATGGCAATCCTGAGATTGCTTGTTGTGCTTAAAAAACCAGTGAAGCATGACTTTAGCTTAAGGGAAATGCTGATGCAAAGGATACTCCAAGAGAAAAATTATGGGTAAAAAATGTAATTTATCTTGACCTTCCTAATAGTTTCAATGCAAAATAAAAAAAAGAACAAAACAAAAAACAAAAAAAAGAGCTCCAACCACATTAAAAATCAAAAAGTCACCCACCAAATCAAAACAGGAATTAAAAAAAAGAGAAAAAGGAAAGATCTACTAAACAGCAGTAAGCAATTTGCTGTGTTTTATATGCTAACAGCTAAAATAGCAACATTTCTAGAGGAACTTTTTAATTATATAAAAAATTTGTGGATACTTTGTGGTAATATTGTCATGAAAAATTCTTATGCTATATATGATCTGGGTTAAAATAAGGCAGGTTTTTGCTCATAACCTTTTTTGTTTGTTTGGGGTTTTCTAATTTTAGTTTGGAAATAGTGAACTTAGGAATCAAAGTAGTTTATAACATGGTCTGTTTATAAAAAACTTCAGGGGTCATTTTAAAGACTGGTGGTAAATTGAGATTTATCAAATATTACTGCAAGTTAGGCCGACNCAGGGGAGTGAGGTGTGCAGGGTAGAAAGAGTAATTTAATATCTTCTACTGCAAGCTGGATTGACTCTGCTATGAGATGGCAATCCTGAGATTGCTTGTTGTGCTTAAAAAACCAGTGAAGCATGACTTTAGCTTAAGGGAAATGCTGATGCAAAGGATACTCCGAGAGAAAAATTATGGGTAGAAAATGAAATTTATCTTGACCTTCCTAATAGTTTCAATGCAAAATAAAAAAAAGAACAAAACAAAAAACAAAAAAAAGAGCTCCAACCACATTAAAAATCAAAAAGTCACCCACCAAATCAAAACAGGAATTAAAAAAAAGAGAAAAAGGAAAGATCTACTAAACAGCAGTAAGCAATTTGCTGTGTTTTATATGCTAACAGCTAAAATAGCAACATTTCTAGAGGAACTTTTTAATTATATTAAAAATTTGTGGATACTTTGTGGTAATATTGTCATGAAAAATTCTTATTCTATATATGATCTGGGTTAAAATAAGGCAGGTTTTTGCTCATAACCTTTTTTGTTTGTTTGGGGTTTTCTAATTTTAGTTTGGAAATAGTGAGCTTAGGAATCAAAGCAGTTTATAACATGGTCTGTTTATAAAAAACTTCAGGGGTCATTTTAAAGACTGGTGGTAAATTGAGATTTATCAAATATTACTGCAAGTTAGGCCAACTCATAGAATCATAGAAGCAAAGAATCATAGAACAATCAGGTTGGAAGAGACCCACTGGATCATCGAGTCCAACCATTCCTATCAAACACTAAACCATGCCCCTCAGCACCTTATGACTCCCTTCATTATACCAAAGCACAGTGAAATCCAAGGAATTAATAGCCTATGCTAAAGGTAAAAAATGTTATTTCACTATTAAAAGCCTGAAATATTAGCACTCACAGAGGTTAGAAGATAAGAAATGTTTTTTTTTTTCCAGTGCCCATAGCTCTCTGCATTCAGCAACACGTATCACTATTACTAGTTTTTATATGAAGTGCAGTGTAAATAAGCTCTTGTGAGCAAATTTAAGCATGTCTTAAACTCTGCTTGATATTTCTTGGCTGGAAATCAACACAAATATATTACAAACATTTTTTCTACACCTGTTTAAGATCTATGTAGAAATGAGTCAATTGCAAAGCAGCATCCCCCATTTCAGCACCTGATCTTTCCCTTTCCTTATCCCTGTTTCTTATTTGCCTTTCAGATAACACCAGCAATAGAAATTTTGCAGCCCCAATTAGCCAATTTACTGACAGCTCATGGCAAGAGGGGTAATACAAGCACTCTTTCTTGTAGCAGGCTTTTTAAACTTGACAGTGCTGGTGTCTAAACACAACCTGTGCCTTCCCTGAGTGCTTCAGAAATGAGACGTAGTTTTGTTTCATCGTCACATCCGAAGTGCTTTTTAGGAGGTCGAGTCATCTATTGATACGTATCCGGTTATCTAGGAGTAATAGTGCAGTTCGTGGAAAAGGAAAAGGAAAAAGCATTACTGTTCTGAAAGTGGTGAGAGATTTAGATTATGTCTACTTGCTGGGAATTGCCTGTTCTAGCTAAAAGTGGAAGAACTTTATTTCAGAGCTCTGCTTGGATTAGCCAACATGCCTGAGAAACAGAGAAAGCTGAGAGCAGTTGAGTTCTGCTGTACCATGACCACAGCACTCCCACTCTCTAGCGTATTTTGTATTTTTATAATGTTGTTATTGTATTAAAGATGATAGTATTATGAGCAAGCATCTCTTTATTCCAGGGAAGAGGGTTTAATTTAGGCGCTCCAGTATCACCGTAAAGCTAATATAAATGTCTAAAGAAGATGGGATTAGCATCTGCTTTTTGAGGATTACCAGCATATGATTTAGGAATAGAATAATTGAGAATAAAAATTCAGTTAAAAGGTACACATGCCAAATCACTTCTTCAAGTATCATACCTTGCACTAAAGTGGTGGTTACTTGGAGGAAGAGCATCTGACCTCCAGGACCACGTGTCACAGAAGTCTTCCATCCCGAGCACTGCTGCTCCCAAAGAAACTTCTCTGAAGAGTTAAGAAGTCAATGCGGTATCATGTAGGCAACAATTAGAGATGGTAATATCATTAATATGGATATTGTGACTTTTGGCAAACCTAAAACAAATTATCAATGAACCTAAGTAATGTTTGAAACTAAATGTAGTTCACGGTAAATTTTGAAGCTTTGAATTACACGAAGATCTTCACAAGTTCTAGTTCAATCGACAGTAATTGCAATTTGCCTTCAGCGACTCTATCTGTGTTATTTTTCCTTGTTGGTGTGGGAGATAACAAATGTGTGAATGACATTTCAGCCTGGTAATTGGGCTGTTTATAGCTCCTTGTTAGTTCTTGCTGGATAAGGCCTGTAATGCTGATTTTACATAAGGATCAAGCACCTCATTAAAACCTCAGCGTTGAAAGCATGCCGGTGATACCTAACTGCAAGTGTTGCCATGTAATACATGAAAAATAAATGCATTTGTGCTTGCCATTTTCATTAAAAGATGGCATTTTTGACCACTAAGGCAATTCGTTAGTCTTTTTCTCTATTGATCTCTCCATTAGAGGAGGCTTTTCTGGTTAATGTAGTGTTATGTTCTCCTTGTCCTGGCCTTGCAGGAGCTGAGCCAGGGTGACTAGTTCTCTGACTTGTGGCCCTGGGTCTGCCCCGGTCCTTGTTGTTTGCTGGAGTTGAGGCTAGGACAAGGGGTGGAAAGATGTTCCTCTGTGCAAAGACTTGACTGCATCTTGCTCAGCTTGAGTCTTCACATTGACGTGGAAATTTTACAAGGCGTTTTCTGTCTTTGGTATTTTTCAGTATCTCTGGTGGTACCATTTATTCATCTTTATGTGCCACCTAACTCCTTCCTTTAAGTAAGCCAGGACCAACCTCTGCAGTCCTTTTTTCCTCCCGAAATTTCTTTCCCAATTTTTAACCCAAATACTCCAGATAAGCTCTTGATGTCACTTTAGAGGGAGATTTTTATTGTCTGTCTGTGGTGGTGCCAGAAATAGTCAAGGTTAGAACATTCCCTGTCTTGTTGTGGATTAATTACAACTGGTTGTAGGAAGAAGTCCAATTGCTTTTAATGGAGAGGGGAAAACCTTGTTTCTCTCATGTTCTAAGACCCTCACAGCCATTACACTGCTACTATCATAATATTAGCAGGAAAATGTTAGCAGCATCTATTCAGCTGCAAGACATTCCCCGATGCCATGAGGGAACATGATTCTTTTACTTGGATATATAAAAACAAAATGCTCAAGTTATCAATATAGTTTTTGTAGGAAAAGATATTTCCCCCACAACTATCCACTGAGGGCTTGTAGCGTAGTTTTATGTTTGGGTTTGGCTGCGTTGTTCAATTGTGGCTGCTGCTGGAATTTTTCAGTAGCAAAACGGGAAGAATTCAGTGAACATATGGGAGAAAAAGTCTGTCTAGACTTGCTGAGATTGTCACTTAGGGGAAAAAACTAGAAGTAATACAGGTTGCACTTAGCACTGTGCTGGCAGTGACTTGGAACCCTTTTTATTATTAAATTCATGGTGCTTAAAAGTAAGTGCAAAATGTGCCTGACTTCTCTAATGGGTTTTGGAATCAGAAAAATATGTAAATGCTCAAAGATCTTTCTAGTGATATTGTCATAGGCTTTATATTTTTGCCTTAAAATAGAAGATTCCTTCATGGTGAATAGGATGCTTAAAGAGGAGACTTTTATTGCCTCTTTTTTTTTTTTTTGTTCTTAATGAAATCACAGCGTTCTCAATCTGTAAAGGTGCACATCTAAAATAATTCTTGGCAGCAATAACTGCTTTTCTTAAATCATGAATATATTAAGAAAGGGAGATTTTCTGGAATATATCATGATTCGTGACAATTATGTAATAATAATTGCCTGATTTTCTAGGAATTTTGGGAAATATTTGAAGATTCTCGGGAGGACCAAGCACTTTTATTGTTTCTTGAATTTCCAGGCATTGAGTCAGGAGGAGTAGCTGAAATACCTCAACATATAATGGTGAAAAATAGGACTGCACTGAAGGCTTTTAAGAAAAGGATACTACAGAAAGCCATTGTCTAGCTTGGTAGCTAAGAGAGTAGAGAGAAGTGATTATAAAGAAATCATACTTGTGTTTGTACTGTTTTTCAAAGAGCAGTGATGTACCAAATAGCAAATAAATTTGCCACATGAAACACACAGGCACACTGACAGAAAAAAATACAAGCCTAGGTTGAGGAAACACAGGCAAACAGAGCCTCTACATCTGTCCTCTCCCATGTCCTTGGAGCTGAAGAGCACCCTCTGCACAGCTGCACCAAAGCACGTTGTGTTCAATGGGTGCATTGATCTCTGCACATTTTATTAATGAATGTTCATGTGCAGGTTGCCCATGTTGAGTTTATCCACTGTGACATTCCAAGCAATATTTTGCCCCTGACTTGCGGTGGGCTCAACTTGCAGCCTTATCTGAGGGCTCATCCTACGAACGTGCTTTGCAGAGACTCTTCCACGGCTGCAGGGCCTGAGATGTTTACAATGGTTTCCAAAGGGATTATGAAATGATACCAAATGGCCTTTTCATTACTTTAATCAACTGACAAGAGTGATAATTCCATTGCATCGGAGCAAGTAGAGGTAGTGTGGTAGATCTTGTCCTAATGCTCGCTTCATTGTAAGCTCAGGAATGTGCCTTAGTCACATGTATTTCTTTGCTCTGTCTTAGAATCATAGAATCATAGAACTACAGAATCATAGAATCACCAGGTTGGAAGAGACCCACTGGATCATCGAGTCCAACTGTTCCTATCAAACACTAAACCATGTCCCTCAGCGTCTCATCCACCTGTGCCTTAAACACCTCCAGAGAAGGTGAATCAACCACCTCCCTGGGCTGGGCAGCCTGTTAAGCTTAGCAAAAGCCATCAATTTACAGCAATATTTTATTTCAATGGGAAAGAAAAACAAATTTAACATTACACTAGTTATCATTTCTTTCGAAAGAATCTTGTTGCAGATCTTTTGACAAAGTTTGCAGATTTCCTAGGGGATCTTGAGCAGGCATGTGTCCTTACAGAGACAAGACTAAGATGTCTTATGCTCCAGAGTGTTTTGTCCTGACGTTTCAAAGAAAGCTGAAGTTGGTTATAAAAAGGTAGATTAATTTCTTATGAAGATACACGGATTTTGCTTGATACTTTAAGTAAACAGCTTTAGAATGAGTAAACAATTTCAGAATCAGTCAAAGCTGATTATCCACCTGAGTCCTGTGAGATTAAAGAAAATAATGAAAGCGGTTATTCAAGAGTTATTGGAGGAAGTATTTTGGAAAAGCCAAAAAGGGTAAAACTATAATTTAAATGACAAATAGAGTAGCATTGAATCATAGANGGTAGTTGTAGAGAGCAATGAGGTCTCCCCTCAGCCTCCTCTTCTCCAGGCTGAACACCCCCAGCTCTCTCAGCCATTCCTCATAAAGCCTGTTCTCCAGCCCCTTCACCAACTTCATTGCTCTTCTCTGGACTCGTTCCAGAGCCTCAACATCCTTCTTGTGCTGAGGGGCCCAGAACTGCACACAGGATTCAAGGAGCGGTCTCACCAGTGCTGAGTACAGAGGGAGAATAACCTCCCTGGACCGTTTGTTCCATCACATTTATCAGGATTAACCATCATTTTCTCTCTGGTTGCACAATCCCACCTCAAGTGGACAAGAAAAGTGTAGAGAAGCTGATGATATTTTGTCTTACATCATCCTCTAATTATTCCATAAAAGCATCGTAAGATACAATATAATGTGACTCTTTGGTAGAGTTTTGATCACCTCAACTTCTTGCAAACTAGCAAAAAAATAGCATCAGAGTGGTTTGGATGAGGCTGTGTCCCAGCATCTTTGCTACTGTGGAACTGGGGCTGGGAGAGGACTGATCATGTTCTTCCCTTACCCGCAGGTGCCTGCGCTTGCCTGCCACCTCTGCATATCACACAGCACGAGACACCACCTCTGCCACGCACAGGATGATAAAAAACCTCATTCCTTTCCTTTTTGTCATTTCCCCAGTGTTTCCATGGCAGTGGGATCAGGTCACCTAGTTAATATGCTGCAACACATGCAGTTAGGTTATAATTTTTACTGAGCTTGATGGTTGTATGTCCTTTGTCTGGGCAAACATATTGTAAAAGTTTCCATTTTATTTTTTTTCATGCAGGACATTTCTTGAGCTACACATTTAAGTTTCCGAGGGGTTTGAAAAGGAGCCAAAATGCTGTTTCAGGTCAGTTCATTCTTATTTGAACAAAGAAAGACTCCCGGCTTTAAGCACGTCTTCTTAAATTCAGTTCTCACAAAAGCTTCGCATGGAGTGATCGCCAAAGCAGGTATTGTCTCTTTTTAAGTACCTTTGTAGGGATATTTCTTTCTAGTTTTGGCAAGGAAATTGCTTAAGAATTGCCAGATAATGACTGCCTATAGAATATTAATGTTTTTTTTTAGCTTTTTGACTCTGTAGTCAGTTGAAGGAAGATCAAAATGCCATAAAAAATATAATTTTCAGAGTTATCATTTTAAAAAGTTTTGTGATGTTGATTGCAGCAAAACACAAAACATCTGAAAATAGACACATCAGAAGAACATATTATTTGGGAGCTGTTAAGAAATGTCTGTAAGTTTTCAACTTTAAACAGGCAGATGGATTTAGCTGTAAGAAAGTTCTTCTACAAAACATTTCTCAGCAGTAAATGTTCTTAACATTTGAGGAATTAAGAGTTTAGAATGCTTATAAAAGGGATTAATTTTAGTAAGAATTTTTCAAGCCCACACAAAAGCTTCTAGAAATGAGACTTTTTTTCCTGCAAAGAAGGATGAGGAAAGAGCCGTGGATGTGCTGGTTTAGGGGGTTGATGCAAAAAAGGGCATCTCGAGCTCCATGCCACAGGCTTCTGGTGGCCTTGCTGTAGTGGATTAGAAGACAGTGAGATAAGACCAGGGTAGTTGAAGAGATATAAAAGGCCGTCTGCTTTGTATAGCAGAGACAAGGATCCCAGAGTCTGATTTTTCATGATGCCCACAGGAAGAATAAAATATGTGAATCAGAGACTCACCTCACTCTGCAGTATCAGCTTTACATCTGCTGTTCTCTGAGACGGCGACACCGTCATTAGAATTCTCTGCCGGGAGCAGAAGCTTAGCATATCTCACACGGCGCTGTTTAGGTTTTACATTTAAGAAGATGTTAAGCAGGTTTTGTTTGGGACTTTTTTTGTTCGGTCCTTTTCCAGAACATCTCTCTCAATCTTTTCACCATTCCCACCCAGGGAAGTCTATCAAGTAAAGAAGGATTTTACAGACACATTTCACATCCAAACCCAACAGGAGGGCTGTGTTCCTTCTTCCTCTAGAAGGCAGAAATAAAGCCAACTAAAGCTAATCCCCAAAAACACACCTAGCTCTTTATTTTTTTTGCTTTTCAGATGAAGAGCTCCATCTGTACGTCTCTTGCCACTTCTCACAGTCATCATCTTCATCTTCTCCATTCTCCTCTCCCTCAAAACCACCTCCCAGAATTTCTGACTATGCCTATGATATATTAGAAGTCCCAGACTGATGGAGGGTAACTGCCCAGGACGGACTTTGGCTTTTCCCTGTCTTTTCTGTCCTCTCCTTTTCCTCTTCTCATCACCAGTGCTGGATAGGTCTAAGGGACTTTCTCTTTCTCTCCCAGCTGTCCCAGACCACTTCTGGTGACCCTCCAAGGTAAACGGTAGAGAAAGCAGAAGGAAATATTGGTACACAAAGCCCTTCTCACACTACAAGGACACAGGTAAAAAAATCCTGCTCCTTAGCTTTATTTTTAAAGTTCTCATCTTTAAGGGTCACCTTGCACTTTGTCTGGATAGTTTTGAACCTTTCCAGAAAGCAGAGTAGAATTTTGCATTGAACTGTTACAGATTTACGGCTTTGCTGTGTTTACCCTGTCTCTTATAACCTGGAGTTCATGAAGTTACTATTGAATGTAGTATTCAAAGAGAATCATATTACAATATTGGTTTTGCATAAGTAATGCATATAATTCTTATTTTAATGGAACTTTTACCAAGATATGCAGAGTTAAATGTGCTTATAGATAATCACAATCTCCTTGTGTGTTTGTTAAAGATGGCTATCACTTAATTTAAGTACATTGGGTTCTTTTTCTAAAGGAAAACACGGTTTTATAATTGATAAAAAGGATATATACATCCATGAATTCCCTATATTTTACAATATCTTTCAGCAACAGTCTTTGAATGCAAGTAGATATTGCAATTGAATTTTAAAAAGTACTGCAGATATTGTCTGAGTCATACTGACATTGATTTAATAACTACTAATTTATTTCCAACTCTGCTAAACTGTAGTTCCCTGAGTACCAAATCCTTCAGCTTCCCTAGAAAATTTCCTGCCTTAAAACCTAGAATGAGTTTTTTTCAGAGTGAAGTTAATGCTTCATCTTTTCTAGTTTATTAAGTTTTAGCCTTACACTACCAGTAAGAACAGCGATGGGTACACAGAGAGGGCAATTGACTGTCTCAAAAGGTTAACCGTCTTCTGGCTGAAAATGAGTACAATTACTCACCAAACCCAAAATTACTAAACCTTCATCTAAGGAATCTTCAAATGCAACTGGAAGGAACACTGTTCATCTGAGGAAGAATGGTTTTTATAGAAAGAAATAAAAAAAAACATCTCTAGAAAGGAAAGATTAAAGTGATTCATGGTAGTGTTCCAAAGCAAATGTAGATTACCTTGGCTTTAGGAGGACAATACACCATTTACTGCCCTTTCTGAACTTGATTACCTTGAAGTTGTATTAATTTATTTAGCTGCATGGTGGAAGGTAAAGGAATGGGAGAAGAACACGTATCACTGCACGGCTCAGTTCATCCCTGCTTGCAGTATCACAAGAAAAAATTATTTACCAAATTGAACAGAGCATTAGATGTTGTTCTTCCCAGGCCAAGATGACTCTTTCAAAACAATTGAAAGATCTGCTATGTAGTTCTACAAAAGCAGAATTGGGATTGCCTGGGACTGTGGGAATAAGAGATTCAGAAACTGCTGACTAACTCCAGTGTGTTTAGAGCTTAAGTGTGCTGGAGCTAGCACTGCAGAGAGCCTCCTGCACCACTGAAAGCACTGGAGCACTTAGAGGTTTCAAACCAGTGAAAAAAAAATAAAGGAAAGAAAAAAAATAGTGCTGAATTATTACGAAGTTTTGATTTTTATTTTCCTTTTTCTCTTTTTCATTTCTTTTTTCCAGTTCAGTATCTCATTCTGCTCTAACAGCCAGCTCAACCCCATCAGGACACAAGTGACGATAAGTTCAGAAATGGACAAGTTTTCTGGATTTCTGGGATTATCCAGCAGTAGAGGAATGAGGAGAAAATTCTGAATAGCATAAAATAGTAAGAAGACTGTTTGAAAATGTAATTTGGACAGTAAGGAGTGTTGAATTCAACCTAATCTGGTAAGTCTTCTAGCATTTTCAAGATACAATTGTTTTTCTTTTGATTGGAAAGAGAAATAGGGTCTTACCCAAAACAAAAAAAATATTTTCCTACAGTATTGCAATGAAATATTTTCAAAATATTCTACTAGACTAAAAAAGAGCCAAACCCCAGCTAATTAAATTTGAGTGAAAAATACAGAGGACTTTCCTACTCTAACCTCTGTGAATCCGTGCCCCAGAACCTCTAAAAACACTGGGTATGAAAGCCTATTCCTTCTCTGTTACTTTTTGTATAGGTCTATATTTTCTTTAGTGATATCTCATGTTTGTAATCATGGGAACATTGCATAACACTGCTGCTGGTTCCACAGTGTTTGATTTTTATTGCTCCAAAGCAAAGAAAGTGAAGAAAATTATTCGAGCGTCTCTTCTGTCATTTTGCCAGACAAAGGCAGATGATGAGTTAAAAATATTTGTAAGTCATAGTAGTTGCTGGCCCTTCTCAGTAAGGACATTTTCTGGGTATGCAACTCAACACCCTCATGTCTGATCTGTAGAAATGATGGGCACTTCCAGATGCAGCTGACAGGAGTTGAAGGGGTGCACTGCACTGATGTCACGTAATGTTGAGCCCTCTAAAAAGTTCAGATCCCAGAGGTCCCAGACAGGACAACAAAAATGAGCAAACAGTTTCGACCGTCACCTGTTTGTACTTCAGTTTCCCACAGCAAAATTAACAGGTTACCATCCTGTCATTGTGGTGTGGATGTGAAGATCACAAAACTAGGGAAATAATGAATTTCATTTGAAAGTCAGAGAGGAGTTTAGCAGGTCTGTCCTCAGCATGAAGTTTAAACAGGATTGGTAAATGCGATACAACCACGCAATTAGCAGTGGGGCTGAAATAAAATATTGACTAGTTCTACTCATTAAAGGAGCCCTGGTTGATCTGTACACCAAATGAGTCAAGGGTCCTACAGAAATAATACCATGTCACAGTGTAATTACAGATTGCATCGGTATAGTGCACAAGAGAGCAACAAAGGTTACCCAGACAACCTGGCTTATGAACGTCTGACTTTGCAATATTAATGACAAATGCTAATAAATTATTAACATTTATATTTTGTATGTGGTGGGTGTGAAAAGTAACGGAAAGGTTACCTAACCTTTCTGCCAGGTGCGGTTTGGCAAGACACAAACACCATTCGATAGGGAAGACACGTGCAAGTAGCCGTCACCCAGGCTTTCCTGGGACTCTAAAACTACCTCACCTGAGCTCCTACTAGGAACGGTTTTCCTCCAGTCACAGAAAACAAGCTGAGGGGATTAAAGCCAAATGAAGCTTTGCTAGGAGGGAAAGGAAATCCAGAGGAATAGTAAGGGTTTTTTAAAAATAATTTGAATACAAATTTGATAGCAGATAAACCATCCATCACCTCAGGGACTTGGGTACCAATCCTGAGCACAGTGTTCCTCCTTCTAAGGGGCTGTGAAATCAGCCCATTTATAAGCAACTGCCCCTCATTCCCTCAGTTTTGTAGCTGATAAAATTTCCAGTAATGCCTTATAGAGAGACAAGAAATTGAAATGCTAATATCGTTAAAAAGTAGAATATCATCAAGATATTGAGGCACAATGAGATATAAGGCTCTACCTCATAAAAGTGCGCTCCCACTCTATGTGTTGTCTAGAACTGCATTTTTACAGGCCTAAACCACTTCTTCAGCCTGAAAACTCTGCAGAGAACCTTTCTTAAAATTCCTTATAAACACAAGTGTGAGGGACAACCATGAGTTTTGTAGTGATGCAGTTCTCATGGTTTGGAGGCCAAATAACACGCTCATTCAGTTGGCTAGCATAACAGTAAAAGGGCTTTAGAGCTGGAAAACTCTGGTTTCCAGCGAGAAGTAAATAGCTGAAGTTAAACATTTTGAAGCACTCCGTTGGCAGCAGATAAAGTTTGCTGGTTTTTCTCCACAGAAAACAACCTTCAATGGTTGCACTGAGAAAAGGCATAGGCTAATTCCTCTCTCAGCTTTCAGAAAAATAGAAAAAAAACCCCCAACCCTGATTTTTCAGCACCGTTTGCTTAAGCAACCATTCACTGCTGATATGATATCCACAGGTTTTTGCTGGATTCAATTGCTTTCACTTATTTAGGCATAAACCATGGCAGTTAGCTTGAAAATATACCTGCCAGCTTCAGTTCCTTTCCTCTGAGATGTATACAGCCTGTTCTGTCCACCAGAGTCAGTGGGGGATACCATCTGAGTGAGTAAAGTTGCAGCTGGTTTGGTGCTATGCCTTTCTATCTTCTGGGTTTTAATAACAAAAAAGTTAAGATTTTTTTTCTTTTCTTTTCCCTTTCTAATTTTAATTGATCTTAACTGACCCACAGCATATCGTACAAAATGCAAGCTTTTTCCTAAAGCTCTTCTGAGCATATGCTGTGTTGTTTCCTAAACTCGTTAACTGCTCCATCTGTTTGGCAATCTTCATTTTCAAACATCATATGATACTCAGGAATAGTAAAAGGTCATTTAGGCCTTGCAGCTTTGTTCTCTCTATCTCTGAAAGTTTTCTATCCAGCCATTTTACATTCTGTCTGGTCTCCCGGGCAATATATTTTAATAAGCCTTTAATGCAGAACTTAATTATCTGCATCTGAAAATCCAAGCTCCTAAGCATCCTTTTCCTTCTCTTCTTCAGAGAGTCTCAAAAATAGAGAGAAGTATGTAATTTTCTTAATTACAGTTTGTTTTCTTTTGGTTGTTAGCTGAACTTTAGCAATGTGTTTAAAAAGCAAGTAATTTTGTAGTTTACGTGACCAGTATTAATTATTGTTAGGTGGTTGCTGCCTGCTCAGTGCTGCATCCCTGGGCTTTCACTGATGGGATGTGACTGCCTTTTCCTGCCAGGGGCTCACTTGCTCAGAGGACTGTGTAAGGGAAAACTCAGAATACAAACCATAAACTTGATTGTGTTGGACTAGGCTATAAAGCCATCCAATTCAGAGTTTCATCTTGGGCAGTGGCTATTAGCAAACGCCTAAGGAAGAAGAGCATACCTGTAGTTTGGCTCTTCTAATCTCACCCTTGCAGCTTAGCAAGGTCTGAACCAGAGGTTGTATCTGCATCTTATGTAGATTAGCCCCAGAAGTGAGTTTCTTCCCTGTGTTCATTTAATTGTTTCTGAACCTTTTTATAATTATAGCACCTGTAACACCCTATAATAATCAGTTCCACAGTATAATTACGAATATAAGGGGAAAAAAACCTGCCCTTTTCCTGTTCTTAAATTATATAAATTAATTTAATGTGCTATCCCAAACCCTTTTGTGGTAAGAAATAGCAAATTATTGCTCCCCGTTAACTCCTTCTGTGTTTTTCATAACTTTCCCCAGTGACATCCCACCCCAGCCAACTCTTTCCCAGATTACATACCAACCTATTTAATCTCTCCCCACATGGAGGCTGTTCCTAATATCTAATGGTCTTTACCTTTCTTCTCTACACCTTTCCTAGCACTACTGTGTATCTCACATTAAATAACTACCTACTTGGTTTCTAGTCTCAGCTGTATCAGTTGAATTGTATAAAGTCAACTCTATGTTATACAAGTAAGAAAAACTGTTCTAAAAGCATGCTTTGATGTTACTTCAGATACAACTTTAGACTAGAGATCAAACTAAAGCACTAAATAGGGTCCCAGTGTGAATACATACATTTCCATAGAGCAGTACTTAGGTTTCTTTTACAGAAGACAGTTCCACAAATCCTGTTTCAAATAAATCTGAGACATGAAAGGTGCGAGCAAAATGAGAGCAGGACCCTTGGATTCCGTATTTGTTCCATTTATGTGAGCAAATACACTCCTTTCCATCATTCACTGCTCATTATCATGGGCAAAGCAATAGGCCTTGCTGTTGGAAGAGCAGTAAAACCTCTGTCTGTGTAACCAGGAGCAAATTACACAACTGACCATGGAGCAGGTAGGGGGAGAGCACCTGAACTGCTTTTACAGAAACTTATTTCTAAGGATGGCTTCTGAGGTTTTGTGCTAATTACATTTGAAACATTTACTTATGCTTAGAGATAGTTCAGAGTATCTCAGCACTGAGATTTTAATTTAAAATGGGTTATACTTTTTATGCAGCCCACTGAGAAGAGGCTGTCAGGCTGTTTCTCTGGTGCCTTGACAGCTGGTGGAGCAGCACCTTGAGGAAAGCTACTCACAGGCACAAGTGGTGAGCTTGCAGACCTAACTTAGAAGATTGGTAGGTTTTGTTAGGTTATGTGGTTAAAGGCTCAGCTACACTGTGTGCAGTTTTGGGCCCCTCACCATAAGAAGGATGTTGAGGCTCTGGAGTGAGTCCAGAGAAGAGCAAAGAAGCTGGTGAAGGGGCTGGAGATCAGGCCTTCTGAGGAATGACTGAGAGAGGTGGGGGTGTTTAGCCTGGAGAAGAGGAGGCTGAGAGGAGACCTCATTGCTCTCTACAACTGCCTGAAAGGAGGTTGTGGAGAGGAGGGAGCTGGCCTCTTCNGATGGTTGCAGAAAGGACAGGGGTCCACGCTGGCTATAGGGATAATCATAAATCTGGAATGTTGGCTGAGAGACTTGCTTATATCTGTGTGTACCTGTGTGCGAGCCAGCATGAGGCAGGAGCATCTAGGACTAGCTACTGGGTGGACTAGGTATCACTGCATGTATGTATGTACTTCCCATCAACGGGTTTTCATCCAGTTCAACCAGAGAGAGACAGGATGGGACCGTTGGTACCATCTATGATAACATGAGTGCTACTGTCTTTGTTGACCTGTATACATGTCTTTTATACATGTGTTTATTGGGAATACGTACTCAACCTCACTGCTGGCTGGACCCGAAGATGTGGAGCCACAGCAGCAACTTCTCCACTGGGCTACTGGATTGGGAATCTTGTCAGATTTTTAAAGGGGAATCAGTAAAAATAGCTTGTAAACAGGAAATTCACTAATTGGCCCAATAAGTGTTCCTTTCTTCTTTCTTTGGTCTGTTGGAATTTGCTTGGTTGAATCAAAGCATCTAACTAATGCAGGTTCTTCGTGAGAATGCTGATAACCTGGGCTTCAGTCTTCTCGTACATTTATTCAAGATTAAAGAAAATTCAGTGATTTACTGACGGTGCACTAGAATTTAGGTCAGATCAACTTAATTCGTACAACTTTGATGGAATTGTCTATGATTGTTTTAGTTGGCCCAGATACCAACAATATTTTTTAAATGCAAGCACAGTTTTAATTTGTTTCTTTTTGTCTTCAGGTGTGTCTTTAAATAGGCAAACCAATATCTCCCCTAACCTTTCTCTGCGTGTTCCCAGCTAACCTGTTTTAGGAAAATGATTGGGCTTGCTGGGATTATGTCAAGTATATGATAAGTAAATTACGGGTTGCATGTTACCTTTTATTTTTTACCGAATAAGAAGCTTACAACTGAGTGGTAATTACCACACTGACTATCTCTAAATTTTTGCTGCCTTAAAGGTAGATAAATAACATGTTGTATTTTCTTGTGAATAATAATAACATATTATACAATATTGGTCCTTCACCTTCAGATCTGTCTCACGGTAACCACTCACTAAAGCCATACTTTATGGTGAATGTCTGGCTGGGTAGGACATCAGCCACCAGCACTAATAGTTCTCTGCTGAGAAAATTGCTCTGCAAATGTAAATGTGAACGAAGATGCATTTCAGATAATCTTTGAAAATGAAGGAGGAATAAAGAAGCCAGCTGGGACTCAGTGGCATTTTCTGATTTGCGCGGGTCCTGTTCCCCTCTTGTTACCAGCATGTGTGCAAACAGTGGCCATGCATTTTGTACTGATTAGCCTGACGGTTTGAAAGATTAGCTTGGTTTGACGTGTAACAGTGAATGCAATTAGGAAAATAGAACCATATGTTATAAGGACCTTAGCTGGATAATGAGAATGGAGAGAGATGGGAAGTGTATTCCAAAGTCTCAGTGAAGTGATACATTTAGCAAACAGAGGCTGTCAAATCTCAACTGGCTAGACAGAAGGGCTGCTGCATGTAGTTATTACTGCAGAGGATTTGCAGGACATGATGAGTTAATGGCAGATCATTTCACAAAGCAAAGACAAATAAGTTAACAAAGGCAAAGCCATCAAGAGTCTACTTGAACTGAAAACAACATTGTCACAGACACTAGTTCTCTTTCACTGTAACATTTGAAGTTAAAAATAACACACCTGGGAGATGATGGTGATGTATAAGTTGTTTTGAAAATGAGTATCAAACCAATATGAACTTTGCACAATTATTTATCTATGTTGGGTTGAGTTTTTCTTATTCAAGATATGTAGTTTCTGTTTATCAGACACACTGAGAACACTTCTTCACTTTTCCTTCTCTTGACAGATTTCTATGAGAAGTGCAAAAGCACAAAGAAACCCAAAGCAACCTGTTCAGGTACAGTTTGAAAAAAAACTTGTCCTTAGAACCACCCTGATTTCAAGTGTTTGGGTTTTTTTCCTTGTCTTTGTTTATGAAATCACTATCTGTAGCACTTTGCACTTTAGTATCATTCCTCTTCTCTCCCTAGAGTCAAGGGTGGTAGCTATATGTGTAAGCCTATGTGAACTGCACATTTTGTAAGCCTCTGGGCATACTTTCTGCTCTTCTCAGCCACTGTTGGTTAAGCTCTGTATATTTTTCTGATTTACAGCAACTGTATCAAGGCATTCTTCACCATTCTGTATTTATCCTGCTGATTGCTCCTCTTTNTCCCACCCCGTCTTTGGAGCTTTTTTTAATATTGTAAAGATCTTTGACATTTTCCCTCTTCCTTTTCCTCATCCATTTTCAATGCATTCTAGCTGACAGGCTCAAAGTCAGACAGAGCCACCCATCACAAAAGACTCTATTGTAAAACACTTTCTAAAAGTGCACACGATATTTACAAATGTTCCTCAAAATCTACATGCTTCATTTTTCAAAACATCAACAAAACACCCTCTGGAAAAGAAGAAATGAAAGCACTGGGAGAACAGAAACCCACAGAAAATATGTGTGTGTTACAGTAACAACCTTGTGATCTTACTAAAGGTTATCAAACATTTTAAAAAAGACCTTTTCCCTACTCTGAGTGATTGTTCTTTTCCTTGTGTGATGCTCTCATTCCTCTTAAGCACAGAGAAGACGGGATTTTTTCTAATCTTTGCCTAATTAAAAAAAAAAAATCTCTAATAAAATAATGACTGCTACTTGGGGCCATCATCTCTCCCAGCTACTCATTAATCCCAAGGAAATGAGCCAAGCTTGATTGTTAGTACTAAAATATATTGCTAATGTAATTTAGAGCTTCCTAGAAACAGATCTGTTGAATATATTCTAGTCCTCCTGCTCCACCTAAGAAACTGTGCATGAATTTGTCCAACTACAAATTAAAATATGATTGAAATAAAGAAATTTAGGGTGTTTCTAAGAAAAGTAAGATAGTTAGAATTTGAAACAGCAATGGAAATGACATATATAATTTTAACATCTTTATACCAAGGTTGAGTGTCTTTCTGGAAGACAAGTGTTAGGTACACATTACAGAAGGTCAGAGACATTGATCCAAAGTCCCTCTGATCTCTGAGAAAGCATAAAAAAAGCAAGCAGTCATTAGGGAGTTGTGTTGTGTGCAAAAAAAGCCTGCAACACAAGCAGTATGAAGGGTACAATTAGTCTGGTAACATTTGGAAGGAGAAGAAAGAAAAAAGGAGAAAACAAGGGTGAGGTGGTTTAGTACTAGGATATGACCAGAATGGAAATATTGTTCCAGAAACTTGAAAGGTGCATGTTTATAAAAGCAACACAGAAAGGTACCACAGGCTGAGAGTCTGCCGGTGCATTCTCCTGCACATATGAGGCATTTTGCTTTTTTCTGAGGGACAAGCCATGCAATCAGGTGCCATCTGGGTATTTTCTCAAGTGATAACTTTGTTGTGGCTGGTATGTGTCATGGTGACATGACCTCTTACACCAGCACAATACGTGACTCTTGTCCTTCAGGAAACCTCCCAACAAATGGATGGGGAGCTGATGCTGGTTCTTGCTCAGTTGGTCTTGCAGGTTGATCAGCACTACAAGCTCTGCCCTGAGGTGTGGTCGGGGCCATGAGGAAGGGGTCATTCCAACCAAAGTGGATCTCCAGGGGAGGTAGACAAGTCGTATTTGACACATGGAAGCACCATACTGGTGCTGGGGCTGAGAGCTGGGGGTGTTTAGCCTGGAGAAGAGGAGGCTGAGAGGAGACCTCATTGCTCTCTACAACTACCTGAAAGGAGGTTGTAGAGAGGAGGGAGCTGGCCTCTTCTCCCAAGTGACAGGGGACAGGACAAGAGGGAATGGCCTCAAGCTCCACCAGGGGAGATTTAGGCTAGACATCAGGAAAAGATTTTTCACAGAAAGGGTCACTGAGCATTGGAACAGGCTGCCCAGGGAGGTGGTTGATTCACCTTCCCTGGAGGTGTTTAAGGCATGTGTGTATGAGGTCCTGAGGGACATGGTTTAGTGTTTCATAGGAACAGTTGGACTCGATGATCTTGTGTGTCTCTTCCAACCTGGTTGTTCTATGATACCATGAATCTTTTGTCTGTGCTGCCCACAGCTTCCAGCCATGTTTTCTTCCAATATCTGAAAGTTTGTGCACAGTTACTCCCTCTCTTTTTTTTTCATGTGATTCTTAATTGCTAAATCACATTAATATGGACAGCTGATAAAGATCTAGTTATATAATGATATATTGAGGATAGCTAATTACTTAATTAATTTGAAACATTTATCCATTATTACTAAGAGATGCAGAAAGAGTCTGCAATCAATGAGACTTCTTATATGTGAATAGCTATTGAGGTTTGAGAGTTTAGTCTAAGATAAAATCAGAAATAATTTAAAAAATCATATATGCCAACAAATTGACCCAAAATTTTGCTGATGCTTTAGAGGTAGTGCAGGCTTTTAAATATTTCCCAGTTTGCAGAAGATAATATGAATACCCTTCTGGAAAGAAAGGGACACCAAATTTGCCTCTGTAATAATGCGCATGAAAATTTGACATTGAAGTATTTAAGACCATATAAGTTCTTCAGTAATCTCTGTAAAGAGAGTGGAAGCCAAGACCAGCTCCAGTCTCAGTTTGGATAGCGTTAAGGCAAAGCTCAATGAGTAACTGAGACTGATATGAGGTACGAATGTCAGAAGAGAGANAATACCCTTCTGGAAAGAAAGGGACACCAAATTTGCCTCTGTAATAATGCGCATGAAAATTTGACATTGAAGTATTTAAGACCATATAAGTTCTTCAGTAATCTCTGTAAAGAGAGTGGAAGCCAAGACCAGCTCCAGTCTCAGTTTGGATAGCGTTAAGGCAAAGCTCAATGAGTAACTGAGACTGATATGAGGTACGAATGTCAGAAGAGAGAGAGACAGCAAACCATGATGTGAATTAATTTATTCCAGTCTTCTGAGTAATTAGAAGAATCCTAAGAAGGCTTCTTAGAGCTTTATTTTGTCAAGCTGGAAATAGGTCTAAAGATTTAACAGATGGGTTGTGAAATTGATAATGTATGCACTGAACCTCTAGTGGACTCTGACGCCCTTTCTTTCATGATTGTCACCTCCTAAATATACGTGACAGCAGTGACCCTGAATTTGGCCTGTGTTTTGCAGCTGGAAACACTGTGTTAAGAACAAGCTTCACAGCTTGGTGGAAACCCTGACCTTGCTGTCATCTGTGGTTACGTGCTCAGTGACTTTACCAGCAAATTAAAAAAACCCAAACAAATTCAAATGACTGAAATCTCCTCAGCACTATTTTTGGTCTTAAAACAGTAATTTCCACTACATGGTATTTATACAGAAGATGTAGCTATAGTGTCCCGGTGTCCTTCTTGTCCTTCTCCAGTACCAAGAGACTCTGCCCAGCTCAGCCGCAGCCTCCCCCGGTACAGTGCTGAGGTTTCAGTGGGATCCACGAGCACTCTTGTTGGTCCAGAAACACAGAACAACTGTCCTATGGGGCTCCCTAGACTCCTACGCTCCCCAGGTTTATGAGGATAAAGGTATATCTTTTGTCTGGTTAACTTCCAGAGTTGCAGTTTTATATCTGCAAGATATTTATACCGACATAATTGCCTTCATAAACAAGAGTGTTGTGTTAACAAGGTCCAAGGATTCACACAAAACCTGGTTTTGCTGTATCCTTGATGCATTTCATATGCTGTAATTCTTTTATTATTTTTCCTCCCTCCAAAATGATGGCTTTTGGGGTTGTTATGATACATATTTGATGACGTTGGCTGATTAGTTTGAACTTCTGTCGCTGATGTTCCTTGGACGTGCGATGGAGCTGATGCCTCGCCTGTGCTTTCCCTCTGGCAAACAGCAAGGATATTTGACTACCAAGTCACCAAATGATGAATGTAAAGTGTCAGCCAGGAAAAGCTTAATATTACAACAGGAAGACTGTGAATATAAGATCACATCACTGTTACCTTGGGCCGAATGGAATAGACTGACTGGTGATTAGCAATCAGGAAATAAGGAATACTTGTTTCTGTGCTAAAATCCAACTGTCTCCAAGTCACCATCTATGTGAAATGCACAAATTATCCTTGCTATGCTGTCTTAAATCAGTGTTTCTCATATACTTTACAGTAGTAACCCAATGCACGTGTGCATGCAGAGGAAGGTGGCTTGTACGGTGAAGGAGAGATCGACCAGCCATCCTCCACTTTACTGCTGGTTTTTGTGAGTCCCACTGCAAACATCTGACCCAAAATCTACTTAAGTTAAAGAAAATTCTTCTCTCTGCTTCATTTTAATTTTGGCTTGACCCTAACAGAAAAATGAAAAAGTTTGCCATTGAGGAATTATGAGTTTTAGTTGATGCACTAAAGCATGCTTCATTCCTTTTGGTTTATTTATTCTGTTGCTTTGAGTATAAATCATAGAATCATAGAATCATGGAATCACCAGGTTGCAAGAGACCCACCAGATCATCAAATCCAACCATTCCTATCAAACACTAAACCATGTCCCTCAACACCTCGTCCACCTGTGCCTTAAACACCTCCAGGGAAGGTGACTCAACCATCTCCCTGAGCAACCTTTTCCAGTGCCCAATGACCCTTTCTGTGAAAAACTTTTTCCTAATGTCTAGCCTAAATCTCCCCTGGCGGAGCTTGAGGCCATTCCCTCTTGTCCTGAAAGAATAGAAACTGGGAAGTCACATTGTCTTCAGGGCTCCAGTGAAAAGAAAACACCCTAGAGAAAATATGATTTGATGGACAGAGTAATTGTTGGACCTTCAGCCTACAGCTGTGTCCAGCACCTAGATCACATGCGAGACAGGGGATCTTTATACATCCCAGTCCCATCTGCAAAAGACAGGGTGGGGGTTTTTTTGCCTCTCTGGTGTGTACAGAGTGATTCCTGCCTAGCTGATGACTGTAAACATTGTTCTAAGTACTATTTTATGATCCCTGTAGAAATAGCTGTGTAAACAACATAATTACGTTCACCTTTGAGGCATATCTAGAAACTTCCTTCTTCCAGAAGAGTGATAACAGAAATGCATACTCCTGACAAGGTAAACAGAGAGACACAACAACCTGCTTGTTAGAGACAGCTAATGCTTGAGGGAACTACGCATTCAACACCATAAAAAGTGTTATGTATTTATCCTGTGCACAAATTGAGATTTATTCATGAACATATTAATAAATGGGAAAAATATCAAAAGCAATACATTTGGAGATCTTTCTTTCTGAAGAAAGCATAAAGATGTACTTTTCATAATAATTCTGTACAGAATTATTATAGCTTTTATAGTACTGGTAGGGTTCCTCCAGGGTAGATCTGTATTTGGAAGACACACACTGGCTTCAAATTTCAGCTCTTTGTCCAAACAGAGTATAGCAAAGGATCTTGTTTTAGTCTCTCGGGCTGTTAGCTCTTAACGGTGAGGAAACCTCAAGAATGGTTCCTATCCCTTGGACTCTCAGTGTAACACAAATAGATCCTTTTTCACAGCTACAGGTATTTTGAAGAGGTTTGGATATTTAAGATAAATGCATAGATATGGTTAGGAGTTGCAGAACATAATTTAAGAAATTTCTTTAAATTTAGCTACAATAAATAGGAAAGGGGCTCTGGGAGATAGTGGTAAAGAAGAATGATAGTATATAATTCTGAGAAAATTCTCTATAGCCAAGACTGAACTTTTTTTTTCTGTTCTGGCTGAAGACACCAAATGGCTCTTGGTTCCTTGCACATAACTTTTAGTCCATTGCTCACAGTCTCCCTGCTCTACAGCTCAGAGCTCAGCTGAACAGCAGAGGCTGTACTGCAAAATCAAGCTCATTCCTTCAGCTCAAGCCTCCTGCTAGTTGTTTTTTTGAAGCTGCCCTTTTCTTCTCTGACTTTTGGGAGAAGGGCTAACATCTGCCTTACTTTTTGACACGTGAACCTGTTCCACTATGCAAACCCAAGTTGTTTGAAAAATAACTTAGGATGAATTGGTTTCTCAATTTTGTACCAAGACATCATCCTAATCTGAATAGGAATCCTGATATCTTTATGACCCTCCATTATTACATTAATTTGGGTTAATTATATTTGAGTATTGTATTCCTGTTGACAGGCCTGAGAAGAAACGCGGCATGCTAGAGACACAGAGGCATTTTTGATACTGTATTTCCATAGCACCGAAGACAGTTTCATAACATAAGACTTATTCCACAGATAGATGCACTTGGTTATCTGCAGATGGAGAATATAAAGTGTGCTATTACTGTGAATCTTCTGAATGCAATTTATGTATTTGGCTTATTCATAAACTATGTTCGCAGTTTTAGAATAAATGTCTTCAGCTTCCCACTGCAGAGAGAATTATTCTCAGCTTTTAGATACTGCTTTAAAGTAGATCAGTCCTTGTTCTAAGATATCATAAGGCAATAAAGGTATGTTATCTACCTAAATGCATTTGAGGATGGAAAATACCTCACAATAATAAGAACAACAATCCTTGGCATCACTATAGCAACTTTCATCCAAGGATCTCCAAATGCTTTCCAATAAGTAATTAATTAGGCCTCACAGCACCCTGGAGAGTTAATTACAAATTATCAAGCATAATCTCAAACTGTTTCCATTGAAACTATTCTTGTACTCTTTCCAGAGGAAAACAAAATATGCTGGCTATAATATTGTGACCTTTCTCTCCCCTGCTTCATTTTGAAAACGTAATTAGATGAGAATTTGAATATATCCAGTTTTAGGGAAAGCTAATATAATTACTGCCTGACCACAAAACTCATTATAATTTTCAGATTCTTCAGTGAGATGATACTTTTTAATCTAGATCTGCTCAATAAAACAACAACAAAAACAACAAAAAGAGAAGCTACTAAGTATTCCAGTGGAATTCTAGAGAGATTTTAAATTGTGGATGTCCATCTGTTCTTCTGTCACAAGGGTGTTTAGTTTCAAGGATGTTTGATCCAGGCTTTGGTTCTGAAACAGCAAGAGAATGACACGTCTGTGCTGCCTCCAGACTGAACGTTCCTCTGGGACGCGGCAAACTCTGCTAATCCAAATAGCTTAGTTTGGGCTTGAGCAGGTATTTGTCAGAGCACATTGTGTCCCAAGGAATATCAAAGAACAATAGCATTTCACCACGTATTTTCAAAGTGTCCTGGAATAGATGAAATCAAGAACCTATATAGAATGAGCTGTTCTAAGCTGATTTTCTAAAGAAATTAAATTTTAGTTCTTAGTAAAATAGAAATAAAAAAATGGGAGGAGGCAGAGAAAAGGAAGGAGAAGACTGAAATCTAAGAAAATACCCCAAACCAGTATAACAGGAAAAACCTTGGATTTTCACAAACAGGAAGTAGAAATTGAGCTATAACTCCTGCCAATTAGAGACCTGCAGCTGTAATTTTACCTTCCTATCATACAATCATAGAAGTAATTAAAACCCATTTTATTTGTGCTAAGTTCTCTCTTTTGTTGCAACACGGTTATTGGTTTGCTTTTAATATAAAATGAAACTAGTTTACTTGGGTAATTATCTCAGGGCAGAGGTTCCTTTTCATATACTAATTTTGAAAAAGAAGTGATGTTACTATTTGCAAGGATAAAGTTTCTAGACTATTTACCATCTGAAAAAAAATCCAATATTTTAGCAGTGAAAATGATACACGTATATTGTGTTGTGTGCTATGTACACTCAATCATACAGATATTTCAAAGGTTACTCCCCTTAATATATTAAAGTGAAGATCTTTTTTTTTTTCTCTCTAGCCTAGCAGTCTGAAAACACTGATGGGAGAAAACCTGCTGCTGTGAAACCTGATTGAAGGTTTTTGCTTCTGTATTTGCTTAAGTGGTGAGTATAAGTATTTAAATATGCAGATAACACACCAAAGTTGTGTAAAATTCATGAGGTATGTTCCCTTTTTAAAAAATTTTAGAAGGAAGTCATGAATAAGAAAATAAAATATTTATATTTTTACAGGAGATACCAGAGGGTTTTACCTTCTCAGTAAGTTTACAGACAAATAAAGATAACCGTTGGGAAAAATAATTGAGGGCTCTGAGTTGTAAATATGTGTTTGCCGTTGATTTTGTGCCACTGCTTTATGCCAGCAGAAAAGAGACCTAATTTTCTGACAGTATTATTTTATTACACATCCAATGGTCTTGATGGATTCTATTTTCATTTCTGCTTACGCAATCCCAGCAAAGTCAACAGCTTCATCCAGGTGTGAAAGGAAATTTGATCCCAGAAATGATTCCACAGTATAAGAGAAATGAATGTTATTTGCCTCTACAGTTTTTTTAAGTGTAACCAGACTAATGAGACAGAATGCAGGGTCTGAATTAAAGTTTGATTAAAACTCTAAATTTTGATTGGGTCAAGAAGATAATTTAGAGGCACACACAGAGAAGTTTAGTGCTGGTCAAGGAATAATAAGGAGGAGATGAAAACCTAGGAAAAAGCTGAACTGATATAATTAAATGAGGGAACAGGGTTTTGGTGTGTGCTGTAAAATGTCCATATGCAAATAAGCATATTAACTACTCGGGTATTCTGGTTTTGAAACAGAAAATGTGTGTCGAGAAATGAGAACTTGTAGCTGCACTGTGGTACAGAATTGAACCAAAGAATCTTCTTATAAACACGCAGAACAAGCTATGACTCTTAAACAATTCTTACCAGCACAGATTCATCCATCTCCCAGAAATGAATGCTTGATTGGCAGTCCTTCCTATCAAAATATTGAGTGAATAAAATCTATCTGCTCAGCTGTATGCACAAGTCAGCAAAAGCTACACAAGGTTGATTATATTCACTGTTCTGGGACACAGTTCTATGTTTGTTTTCAGTGGATTCAAGCCAATTAGAGCATCTTGAACAAAGTTTCCTCTGGTTTATGTTTATAGTTACTTTTAATAAGAGTAGCAATTTTTTTTTTCTATATCAGAGATGGGCTAGTGCTTGGTATTTAGGGAAGCGTAGATGATGACTACTTCTTCATTGTTGGTCTTGAAAAGAACACTAAAGTGTGTCAATACAGCATTAATCTTTTGCCAGCAAAACTCTTAATTTATTTATAGAATTTAAACCACTTTCATTCCCTTTCCTGGAAGTTATCAGATAAAAAGGAGCAATTATTAATAATACAACGCGGATCCAATACCAAGCATAATATCTACCATGGGAGCTCAGAAAAGAAGACAAAATCTCATATATGCACTTTAATGCAATTTAATAAAACTAAGAAAATTACACATCCTGTCAAGATGAAATTAAAATAACAGTCACTAAGCAGAACTCCTGGTTTATTTTAAAAATATACATCATCAGCCTAAACTTATGTGACACTATTTAGGCTCTACCTGTCATTAAAAGGCTAAATGTTGGCTGTATCTCAAGTACAAATGTGCTTCACCTCTTTTTTAGGTGCTGCATACATAAATGTCCACATCTTATTCAGAGCACATGGGCAGCTGGCCAAGGAGAAGATAGAGGGCTCTGGGTGGGTCCCAAATGTGAGAGCACCAAAAGGACACTGGGAACTACAGGCTGGCTGGAAGAAGAACCCCCAATCCCAAAGGAGGATCCCAAGACATCTCTCTTGTGGATATGGACACAGAGCAAATAAATATCTGGATGAGGTGAAAAAAACTGAGCCCCCGCATCCTAGGGTGATAAGGAGCAAAAGCCAGTGACTTGTTGCAACTTGGGTCATGGTAACTTTGCATGTTTTAATAATTTAGCAATGAAAATAGAGTTCCATGGAAATAATGTTTCTGTGGCCAAAGCAGTCCAGGTTTCTTCTGGCCTTTTTTTTTCTTTTGGTGGAGGAAGATTGAGGGAGGAATCAAGGGGAGGCCAAGGAAGCTTCTGCAGGTATTCTGTGAATGTTAAGGCTTTATTTGTTTCAGGAGTGATGCTGTCAGGGAAGGAATTTGGACTAATGGAACATTCCAGAATTTTAATCTTCCTGGAAAAGGCAATGGTGACATTCAGCCAAGTTTTTCTCTATGTAAACCCCTTCAGATCAATGCAAATACTAAACAGATCAGTCTAAGTGCAGTACTATGTTTTCACCCTGGGTCCTCGTATGAACCCAAAAAACCCATCAATCCTGCTTTTTGTTTAGTTCTGTTTAAAAGTAATAGAAGCTTCCTAAAAATTTCGACCAAAGAGCATAGGCTATGAAATACTTTTAAAAGCAGAAAAGTTGAATGATAGCAGCCTTAACATAACATGTTTTTCATGTAGCAGCCACAGCAATCTTTCCTTGAGGGTGACCATGAGCAGGTAGAAAGAGGAACAAACAATTAAGTCCAAGATTTAACTCCACTCGACTTGAGTGATAGCAGAAGGGATTTTTTTTCTTTTATTTCTGCTTTCTGTTGGAATGGGAATACTGGGTATTTCTGAATGTACAGTGTTTGCGAGTGGTAACCTGGGTAGTGTGAAATATTGCTCTTTTTTTCCTGATGAGTTTTCCCTGAAAAGTTTCACATGGTCAAATATGCATGGAGAAAAGAAGTTAGCTTTGCTGTTAATGTAATTATAGGAGAAAAAAAGGTAATCGGTTGTTTCCATGCAATCTGATAAAAAACTACAAGCTATGTGAAATCAGCTCACATAGTAATAAGATGCACACTAAGCTCTGAGTGTGATTAATTATCTGAGTACATTTGTATCCAATTTAGCATCAAAGAGTGACACAATCAGAATATTTGGTCTGTCTGGAGACTGAAACAGAAGTATGAATGAAAGAAATTCAAGTGCATTCTAGCAAATGCTGCACTTAATATATTCAGTTTGGAATACAGAGCCTTGGAGGTAATTAGTAAATGTAGCCCTGACAACAGTATGTGCGTGATTCCCATCATTGTTAATGGTGAACATGTGCTTAACACCCTGAGCGCTTTACCAAATCTTTATTGAAATAGTGTCAAAAGATGTCCAAGATGCTGCAGAGCCTGGAGTAAAACAGATTGCTAATGCCAACTAACGTGTGCAATAAAATCCATGGCAGGAGAGCAGACTGATTAGGTGATGTTTTTCAGACTCCTATCTTTGGAGCGTACTTACTGATCTTGAAAACTCAGTCAGCAGACACTGCATTATATAAAGCACATCCTGCTCTATGATACAATTGATGAATCTAACATACTTTCATGCAAGTAACTTCTACAATCATGAGAGAATAGAATTCAGTCATTTCTCAGAGTGGTAGGGTACTGATACATTCTTTTCTCTCTAATTCTCATGCTATCAAAGTTCAAAATTCATCATCCTGTGATGTGTGCTTAGTGCTATGGGCAGATCTTTTTAAAATCCAATGTATATTGTTGAAGAAGGTCAAAATTAAGAAATGACAGAGCTCAAAGTGAAAATTTTACAATTTGTGAGGAAGCAGGTCAAAGGTTTTGCAACAATAACTGCTACCAACTGTAAGATGAGACATGTTACATAGCTACCTGTGTTAATTTGCCTGGCTTCCCAAGGATGAGGTTATTTTAGGGCTTCTGCTGTAATACATTTTTGAAACATAAATTATGATTGCGGCTGCTTACACAGTGGCAATTATCCTCTAATGTATTCCTGTACCTTAGGAGACCTCAAGCTGCTCCCCTGTGCTTGTAGGGTCCCACTCCTTCAGCCCATGTCTTTGCAGACCAAAGATCAGTCAATGAGCAGCTCTCACAAACTTGATGTGGTAACCATGGTGAACAGGCACCAGAGGGAAGTTACAACCATCATTCCGTGTCTTTGAAAGCAAAACCCCACCAAATGTATTTTTTAGGTGTTACTGAAAATGGCAAGCAGCAGAAAGAAGTTAGGATAAGAGAGGAATTATAAGCAGAGTAGCTTTCATAATGGACCGTTCAATACTTTGAAACACAGGTAAAAGAAACCTCTTTGCTTTTGCTATTTATTTGCCTAGAACCCTACTATTTCAGAGTTACTCCTAGCGATCAATACCAGCCAAAAAACCCACGGAGTAAATCCAGATGGCTGGTGGTCAAAGTCCTGTTAAATGGTTGATAATTGTTTTTCCAGAAACTGGCTCTTCCTCAGCTGGCAAGGCATGCGTTGCAGAAGCTGCAGTGGGAAGAGGAGTGGTATTAGCAGGGAATGACTGAGGGTCTGCTTGCTCTTGAAGGGGAAAAGAATGAGAGGAAAACACAAACAGGAAATTGATTGCACACACGCTTAATGAATATATAGTAGAAAGGGGTAATTAAATGAAGAATGGTTTAGTGAAGAAATAAAGTTATAGCATATATCTTAATGGAATAAACAGACAGGGGATTTGTGTGAAATTAACATACCATGTACATCTACCTCTTTTTCTATGTAAAAATATGCACTAAAGTAAAATAACAAATACCAGAAGGATGGTTTGGGAATGCTCTCAGCTGTGGCCTCTATGTCCTTAAAAAAAAGATATGGACTAGACTGCATGTTCCCTTCATGTGCGACTACCTAACAGCTACCTAAAGTTGATAAACAAGACCAAATAAAAATGCTTCCAGGCTACAAAGCTGCAGTTTGTGCTAAATGTTGAAACACAGTTAAAGGAACAACCTCTTTATGTGCAAGAGGGAAGAAATAGTTTGGCGCAAAGACAAAGCTCTGCAAGATGCTTAACAGTTGTTCATTATCATTACAGATGAGATGCGTACAGGAATGTAAATACTGCCAGAAAACGTTCATCTGAAGCATTCATACACCCAATGCACATAGACTAGGCTCACATAGTAAAATATTTGCCAAATGGGAAAAGAGATTTTATTACACAGATGAATTCCAGTATATTAACATTCAAAGAAAAGGTATTTATTTTAGTTGGAGAGTCGGGTATTTTAATAATGATGATTTATCCAATATTCATGCAACACTTCTATGCATGTGTCCTATTACGAATGGTTTATTAAACTGGTTAAAGTGGTCAACAGACACTGCAAATGCATTTGCTTTAACTTTAATGTTGCATGTTACATTAGAAATGGCTGGATAAACGTATCTAAGACATTTAGCAGTGTGAAGTGCAACCCTAAAATTCAAGTAAATGTGTTTTTAATAGCGGTTGATGTGTTATGACTATCCAGTGCCATAAATGTTATGCATACTATTCTTGAGATATTTACACATTGCTAAATTCCGTCTATAGTCCTCCTGTGTTTGTTAAATTATATAAACAAACATTAAAATAAGTGGTAACAGTCAAGTGTAAAGCTCCCTCTCAGATCTACGCAGCAGATAGCAGTTTGCGTATTCCGGTGTTGGAAAGTTTTATGGACCCTCACTGAAAACAGTAAGATCAAAACTGTGGTTCAAATGAGCAGTTGAATTATTGGCATGCTTACCTGAGTTTTGTTGATACAGAAATAAAGAAATGGCATCTTTGCTTTTTTCAATTCATTTTCAGTGAATCCAGGGAAAAAAAAAACCTCAATATGTTAAGGTCAGCTCATGAGGGCTGCAAAACAGCTTGTGCAGGATTATTTAATTAGATCTAGGCTTCTTTATAAGTGGCATGGGTACCATATCTATAGGGAGAAATACGACATGCTTAAGTTAAGGTTGCCTAACAGTTCCCATAATCAAACTCTAATTTTCAGCTCCTTATAACTCTCTCCACACTTAAGTCTGCTTTTGGCTACATAATTTAAGTCCTGTTATTTTGGATTTTAGTGCCAGGTATACCTACAGGAATATGTTATTTAACTGCAGACTCCTCGTGTATCAAAGAGATGATTTTTTGCTGACTCTGTAATAAAAATCCCCAAATGGGAAATCTTTGCAGACATCATCCTCCCCCCCAGCTTGCCAGCGATTTGCTGCAGAACATTCCGTTTGTCGTGTATCATCCGTACACCCACCACTCCTACTGAGAGGTGACTCAGCCTGCTCATGTTGGGTCTCCAACTGCTGGAGCAGTCGTTTCTTTTTGCATTTGGAGGTTCCTGTCACAACAAGGATCAAACTGACAGCAAAAAGCTTGTCTCACCTTTGCTTTTAGCCTTGCTGGTGCCAGGGGCAGGTTGGAGATAAGAAAACTTATCTGATTCAAATGATAAAGGGTATGGACTCAGATGAGTTGAAGGAGACAGATCGAACAGGGTCAGATGAAATGGATGGCATAGGAGGAGAAAATAATAATAAGCAAACTGGTGAGAATATTAGAAACTGTAAAGAGGAATGGACAGGAGCCATGAACATGGTAAAGGGGAGACTTGAATAAGTGCAAGGGTGCCTGTCAGAGCAGAAGTGGGGCAGAGAACAGGAAAAAACAGCAGCAAACTGGGAACTAGGGGAAAGGGAACTGAAAAGGAGAACTGAGTTAGATCCACATAAAAATATTAGCCAGCCAACCACTGACACACTCAGCTCAGACGTGCCTGTCAAATGGATCATTTGCCACCCAGTGCACTGCAAGTAAGGGCCCTTCTGGTAAAATACGATCCTGTTCCTACATATTGTGTACAGTTACGCAGTGTGTTGTAAAGCAAGCGCACAAAGAGGACACTGCGGCTCATAACTCCTTTAGTATTTGACAGTCAATCTAAACATGCTCTTGAGGCACAGACACAAACACACAAAGAAGGTCGGTCTCAAGATGTCCCTCTTAGATGTGTCCCAGTGGCTGTAGGCCTATGCTTTCATTTGTCTGTGATGAAAAAGATCAATCTGGGTAATTCAGTTCTGGAATGGATAGGATTCAGGTCTTTGTGGTAGGCAGGGAAGCCTGTAGTGAGCCTTGAAAGGATGCTAGTTATGAGGAAGCAGTCTGGGATGAAGGAAAGAACCCACCAGGTACCAACTGTGGGCACCAAGACCTTCTTGCCATGCTGGATTTTATTTTCTGGAACACACAAGGGGATGCTGGTGAAGTGTTTGGAAGCTTCTCCCTTTATCACTTCCATCTCGGAAGGGATTAGGAAAGGCTGAAATCACCAAAATCCCCAGCCTACAAGCACATACACAAAGTTGTGTGTAGAACATCAGATGGCTGAGATGAGGAGGTTTTATGCCTGTAATCGAGAGTCTCCACAATTCTCCATTGCATAAATGAGAAAACAGATTTCTCTGTCTGGACTGAACATGATAATTTAATGACCTTACACATTGTTAAAGCTGTTACTACATTGTCTACACTCTGGCATTCCTTAAAGGAAACTTTTATCTCAACAGTTTGTATTATTTGCAACCTGGGAGAAGACTCACTGGGAAAAAAAAAAAAATTAATAATAGAACATTTCAACACTGTCCACAGATCTGTTTAGCTCTAAATTACAGAATTCTTGAGTTAGCTACTGTCTGTTTTCAGTAGTTTTCCATTACAAGGGGTCAGACACCAGAGGAAATAGTTTTCTAAATCAAAAAGGAATATTAAATGACACAGCTGATAAGTATGAACAGTGGTGCAGAAGATTTATTGAGTAATGTGTTAGGTTGATGAATGATAACATTTATTTGCAATTTGAGAATGTGACCCAAATGACACTCATTAGCTCAGCTTGTGTAGAACCGATTAGTTTTGTAAATTTATTATTCGTCTGGTGCTATTGGAAGATGAGCCTGTTTTAATTGATTGGGAATCTGTTTTATTTCAGCAAATATTACGTAGTCTGTTCTTAATTGTATTCTATTGTTTCCTCCTGAATGTCAGGGATATTATAGTCTATTACTTGAGCAGGGGAGTGCTTGACATCCCACTAAAAGGCTGTAGTGGCTGCATTAATCCATACATAGAGAGATGGCCATAAAGCAAGCTTTCTACTCTCCACTGTGCTTCTTAGTACTCTGCGGGTGAAATAAGGAAGCAGTTGGCTCATGGAAAAACCACTTTCCCTCTGTTAGTGGAGTTGGAACAGCACGTGTTTGGTTTCCCGAAAAGATACATGGGTTTAAAAACACAATTCCAAAATACACAAAGTTTTTTTGGCTATGTCCTTCACCAGTGACAGATGAGGACACTGTTTATTTTCTAATGTGTAACAAATACAAAAGCAGCTACATAAAACTGCATTGTAACTTTCTTTGCTATCTTTGCTTCCTTCAAAATAGGTTTCGAACGCATCTTAAGGAGAGATACTAGTATTTTCCTGTCTTTTAAAATACCAGAAATATTTCAGATGTTTTCCCAAGTGTGACTTTTATTTCCTTCAATATCTACGTCTTTCTTCATGTAGTTGTGAGGTACTAAACCCACAGAGCTCACTGAGCCGAGTGCTATTGCACGTGCTGCAAAAGGCAGCTGCATGGAGCCCGGGGGCTTTCTATACTTACTGATATAAAACCCGGCATTAGGGTTTGGGCCAAAGGTTTGCTCAAGTAAAGCATGCAAAGTCTTTATAAACATCTTGGGAAAGCTGGTCCGCGCTGCCATCTCCAGGATGGACTGCTTAAATTATATCTCCTGAAATTTTGACTCCTAGAACCGAGACAGATAAGGCTTACAGTCCATCTCAGCCCTAGCTATTCTCTTGAGCGTCAGAGATTCACATTAAAACTACAGCAGAAGATGATACTCAAACGATGTTTTATTAATTAGCATACAAATGTGCTTAATCCAGATTTAAATTTCCTGAAACAAATCTTGCATCTGCTATTTTAAGCATACAGAACAGTTACTGCAGTAATCTTTGGAACAGAAAAAAACTGTATGGCTTTGAGTGAAAACATAAATGTCCTCATGACTACAGAGCTGCTATGTGCACCTCCATAACGACATTATCCCTTTTGTTGTTCACACATTAGCACTTGCCGTGCAAAATAAATATGAATAGCAAAACTCCTAATGAACAGCACTTGGATGGAATTTCAGGAGCAGATCTTAGGCATGCTTCAGTAGATGTGAGAAAGCGTAGCTCCGTGCTCGTGCAATCAGTCAGACTTGAACAAATCAGGGCAATGACAGCATTTTTCTGCTGATAACTATCATCTTTGGCAGTTCCAGTCTGCCAGTATTAAAAAAAAAAATCTTGTGGTGCTTTATCTCTTACATGGTCCTTTCCTGCTTAGATTTTTTCCCATTTTTTGTTCAAACACCAAAGAAGGACAAACAGCAGCCAAGCAAAGCAGCTGCAGCTCGTACATGAAATTACATCTAGGAACAAGTATTTTAAAGTGCTGCACGGTGCATGTGTATTGTGCGAGCCTTGCAGCAAACGACAGCAATACAGACATTACACCGCTATCTTTCTTGCACTTGTGTGACCCCATCCTTGGTGGGGCTGCTGCCTGTCCTAGATCCTGAGCATCAATTCCAACACTCTTTTATGTATCTGACAATTCCTATCACATCTGCCTCTAAAATCAACAGCAAAGTGTTCTTATTTATACAACTATAGTAAACACCACCCACCCTCACCCCCAATTATTTTTTTTCCTTCCTTGCAAGTAGAACAAATTATTATCTTTCCTTGGTACAGACCACGCCAGCGCCATTAGACTGCAGACAGTACTGAAAAATAAATGCAGCGCTTCCTCTGGGTTGTCTACTGATGCTTTCCACATAACTCAGGGACGCGGGAATTAATATTGCTAAACACTGAGGGAAAGAACATAGTCATTTCATTACCAGCCCACAGATAACCCAGGAACAAGTTATTGTTATTTTATGCTGTAGCAGGCTCGGTGTTTCAGTTTCCTCTCACTAATAAGTCTATAACAAGCAAATCCTTTCTAAGAAAGCACTTTACACGTTCTGGACTGGACTTTGTGTTGTTTTGTTGAGATTTTACTGCATTTCCTACCAAAGCTCTGTGATCTGCGTGATTGGTAATAACCGAACAAGTATGACTTGAGCTGTTATCATTTCTTCTATCTAGTGTGATGGATGTTGATAAGGATAACCATCCAGCCCCAGGATAACCAGAAGGAATAACCAACACGTAGGAATTAGGATTGGGATTTTGTTTGTCAGGGTTTTCTTTGGGGCTTTTTTGACCAATGTTCCCAAAAGGCAACTTCTGTAAGAGTCAGCAGTTTACCAGAGGCAGATATTCCTGCTTAAAAAAAAAGCGTAAGAACCATTCCTATGCTTAAGTCATCTATTAACTCAAAAGTACAAAGACTGAAATACCACCTACAGCTTTGACACTTTAATCGCTTTTTAGAATAGTGCAGGAAAGGTAAGGAGTTAAATTTATGCCATAGATGAGAAAAAGTTTCAAAATGTGTAGCATATTTAGCCTGAAAGAAAAAAAAGAGAAGAGTGGATGATGATCTCATTACAGTGTATAAATATATAAAAAGATTATAGAGGAATCTTGTCGTGACCTACCTGGCTGGACTCTATGAAAATTAAGGAAGATATATAGACCATGACGGACAATGAAATCTACACAGAAATGAAACCGGGAAAGACTTAATAGTGTCTTTTGAGCTGGGCTGGAGCACAAAGTCTTGAAATAGAAAAATACATGTAAAATGGTTTTACAAATAACTCAAGCTGAGATATGAAGAGTAGAGGTATGTATGTGAACAGTATTCTTATGGCTGTATCTTACAATTTGTTAATATATTAAGCAATGCAAAAATTATCAAGAGAGCCTGGAGGTACATTTTTTTGGATGTATTCTCATCTGTTGATGGTTGACATAGTAGAAGAGGATGGTTTAAAATACACAATTCATAGAAAAAGGGAAAAGACTACTATATTAAGAAGAAACTTGCCATAGCCAGCAACTCAGCTCAGGCTGTGTTTACCTGTCCCGTGCCCAGAGCAGTAATAAGTCCCTGTGCATGTAGGGTGTAAAATTAAGGTTTCTTAAAACTTTCTCCAGACTTGCAGCCACCATAAAACATGTAAAAAGACTGCCCACAGATCTTTTAGTAAATTAACTGCCATTTTAAAAACAAGACAACCATTTTAGCTAAAGTAAAGATCCATAAATATAGTGCTCTTACTCGTAAGGAACTGAATAGCTAGGACAGACAACTACACAACCTCAAAAAATAGGAAATTAGGAGCAATGAGAGAATTCACTCAGGCAGGGATTTTTACTCAGGATGGAAAAACACAAAAGAGTAAGTTATCAAGTAAGGTCATAAAAGGCAATGGCATAAATGAATTTAAGAGACAGTTAGACATTTTTATGGAGAGAAAAGATTGAAGAATTCAGAGCTAGTGACAAATCAGGGAGATGAGGTCGAGATAAAATTAATGAGCGCAGGCTTACTTGTGGCCAGAGGCATTTTACTGTCCAGCAATATCTTATGTCCTTTGTCATCACATCCTAATCTGACACTGACATCTGAAGGGAGCATGGAGAGCAACCAGAATTTCTCGTGACAGTTTCCTGCTTCTCTGGTGCTGGGTTAACTCATCCTGCTGTTGCATCAGCTTTGCCTGTTGATGTGTTGCCATTTGCTGACAAGGCCGTGGCAGATTTTGACAAGGTCCCTGGACCACCAGCAGCCAGGCACTGCATCCAAAGGTGTCAGGTGGCTTTTATAAGACAACAAGGGCTTGGTGGAAAAAATCTGACCTTGAATAAAGGAAATGGAAACTCACAGTGTTAATTTTATCCAGAACTGAAAGAGAGAGCAATGTGCCAGTCAGGAAACTGTATGTATCTCACACTGTTCAGGAGTTAATGCTCATGTAAGGAAGATTGAAGGAAATGGGCCTTGACATTTTGAAGAATGTAGATTTACATTAGTTCAGGCTTAAAAGTACAGAGGACAAGTAGAAGGCGTTGACAAGGACATCCAAGATAGCAGGACATCTTCACAGACTGACACAAAAGCAATGCTGCTGCCAGCAGGACGCAAGGTAGAAGGACTTTTCCAGGCATTTGCAAACCTCAGGTGACTTTGAAACCTTTCTGAACACCTGCTGGCCACCTCTGGGGTGCCAGATCCAACTGGCATCCCAAATGTTTCTGTGGGTACAGGAGAGGTTTCCAAGAGCAGAGAAATCAAGCACCAAATAATAAGCATGTTTTTTCTCAAAAATTCATGCGGGTCTCATCGCTGTGCTTTGTGGGAAATGTGTGTCTGTGTTTCCATTGACTTATTTCAGCTTCTTCTTTGTAGGAAGGGGAGGTAAGTGAGCCCAGCCCCAGCAGGGTGACCACACTGAGGTGAACACGTACTGGTAAGCAATGAGGCTTCTGAGTTACTCTCTGAATATGAGACACACTAAGCCCAGACTCTAAGGCAATATAGGGGTGGTGAGGTTTGCAATATGCACATTCTAAAGGAAAGACCCAGCTACAAAACATTTCTATCATGTTGGTACATGACATTCTATTACTGACAGGATATGCAAAACATCTTTTTCATTCCTTCTAATGGTTTCAACTTATTAATATAGATTAAATTAATATAAAAGGGTGTGGTTTTCCCTTTCAAATACGTTTCCTAGATCTCTACAACTATACAGGCTTTACAACCCTTCGTAGAATAGCTTAAGTGATTTTTACAGTATGGCATTTAAAACAAAGCACATCGTGGTTTTACTGTAACAAACTGCTTAATCTAAACACTGCTAATTGAAGGTTAAACATAAATAACCTTAATTTGGAAAATATGCGTGATGTGATTAGACTTCCATTGAACACAACAGCAAGACTAAAATGTATTTTCTTTCCTCTTTAGCTACTTCCACTGTAATCTGAATATCAAGATCTTAAATCCATCAGGAGCCCAGCAAGCAGTCCACCTTTACAAAGAACTTTACCCTTAAAAACAGAATGAAAATGGCTATTATGAGCCATCAGGGGATGGGCAGCCCTGCAGGCTCGGTGTGTTTAGCTAATATGGAACAGGAGGAGGTGGAAGTTCTTAGATTTGTTTTTGTTTTAAACGGCCCCTCTGCTTCCCAAGGAGCTGCATTGATGGACTCTGAAAGAAAGCTGAGGTCAACTCTTTGTCTTGATGAGTTAGTGGAAAAATATTTAACTGGGGCTTTATGAAAACTACTTAGCTGTAATAATAACATCAAATCACTGTTAAATGTCTTTCAGAAACTGTCATTAGCAACATAGCTATACAGCCTAATTCTATTTGTTTAAATAAAGATCTCCTGAGCTCACACTATTCTAGAATATATTTGAAAAGCTGAGCTGCTGAAAACACAAAACTGGAGAGAGAAAGAAGGGTCTGGATGGTATCCAAGCTTTATCATATCCATTCTTTAGTGTAGGCATGTAGGGACAGAGATAGGGCTTTATGAGCTTTACAAGCAGTAACACTGTATGATTCCTCTTTTTTTGCCACTCTGTGCTGCAGCTGCAAAAGGAAATCACCAGCTCCACCTTATCATGGGGGTCCTGGCAGGAAATATTGATGATGGCTCAGGAGAAATTGTCCATTTCTCTCTTATTTCCAGGTGATCAGAGAATCACTACCCAGTGATGACAGGGAAACATTAAAAAGCTGTTACCCAAAGACAGGATGCAAGTGCAAATGTTTAAGACTGAACTCATGAAAAAGAAGAGAATAAAGACTAGAGTATTTTTGGTTGAAAGGGATCTACAATGATCATCTAGTCCAATTAACAGGAAAAACAAAAAGAAAAAAAATAAATTTTCAATTATTTTCATCCCAGTCTTTCTCTACATTATCTTGGTTCTGTGATCCTAAACTGTGTATTGAGGAGACATCCTCAACTATTATGATTCTCAACTGTAGAATTAAGGATGCTTCCCCTTGAAAGAAGTAAGTCAAAGACATAAAAAGAAGAAAGTCCCTTACTTACTGGCCCCAGGTCTCTCACTTGGGATTTTGGAGACATGCTATCACCCACTTGCATCTAACTTGACAGTATTGGAAAGAGAGAGGCATCTATGTGCTTTCTTGTGAAGAACTGATGAAGATTCACTTAAGAACAGCATTGTGGATAAAAGTGGAAGAGAACTTTCAGAAAAACGGTAGCTTTGCACGTTTATTAGCAGACTGAAGTTACACTAGTAGCCTTGTGATGGGGCCAAAAGGTCTCCACAGCCAGATGTGAGACCAAATTTCTCAAGAGTTTCTGGCGTGGATGCATTCAGCACCCCTCCCTCTAACTGTATTCCACATTTCAGAAGTAATATAAGGTTCATTAGTCCAGGAAAAATGAACATGCAGCCCTAAAAAGCAAGGCCAGCTGCAAAGTAACCACTGTAAAGAAGATGCAGAAGAGAGACTTTACAAAGAATGGCAATTAAGGTGAATGTTGATGAACTAATTTTACAGTAGGTATATGAAGGTATAGTTGATAATGGGGGGGAGGAAAGGTCAAAATTGTCTTACGTACCTGCTTCCAGCCAACACTGGATGGAGTGCCCCTCAGTGCACTCAAAAGCCCTGTAAGAAACACTTTAGACCAATATATGCAAAAAGCACTTTTATAGAACCACTGAGAGGAGGAGATAAAAATGGCAAGTACTGTAGTTATTATCTGGAGTAATATACTTGAAGTAGAGCGATGAAAACCCAAAGGATCTTGAATGAACTGTCAGGATCCAAAGGAAATGCTTAGCTAGGAAAATATTTCTTTTCAGTCTGGAAATCATATTAGCCAGCTAGACTTCTACTGTGGATGAAACTGAAAAGGCATATTCTTAGGACCTGCTAAAAACATTCTAATTTGTGGATAATTGCTTTTAGTGAAATTCTTTAGCTAACATATATTACATTTCTTTAACTAGTTTCCGTACTCTTTCACTCTGCACTCAGAATAAGAGCATATTGCTGATGACTGATGGTCCCTGAGCCTTTATTTGGAGTGTGGTTGACCCATACGAACAGTTCTTCGAGCAGGGAAGGAGATATTGCTCAAAAAACTGCCAGAGCAGGATATGGTCAACATTTGCTTTCAGTCAACCCAGTCCTGAAGGCAAAGGTATTACTGTGGCTTTATCTGAAAGCAGAATTTGATCTAAAAACTTCATTACATGTGAATTCCACCAGGATATTACATAGTTAAGGTCTCTGAACACATATAAAAATAATCCTCTTCTGCTTTATTTTATGAATAGAATAGCTGGAATTGCTTTCCCAGACTTTCTGAGGAAATTGAAGTGATGTGTTAAAGACTTAACAGCTTTTATTTCTCCTTTCTGATCTTAACCCAATATCAAATATTAAAGTACTAATATATTTAAGGAAACCAGAAGTTGTTATAATTAATTTCCTTTCTGCGAAAAAAAAGTATTGCCAACCACTTCTGGAAAGAATGTGAGGAATCCTTTAAAAGAAAACTAGTGCAAATTTCTGTGCATGTATGACAGGGTTTTTCCTCTCTTTCCTAAATCTCAGCCATAAAGGTACATTGTTTATGTTGTACATAAAGGCAAAGAAACATAATCTGAAATAAGCACGATATTAGATCAGTAACATAAAAGTGAAAAATACATTTAAAATATAAAAAATATGATCTTGCAAGATGCATGGCCACTCTGGTGGGAAAAAGACAGAGGAGTAAAAATTGAGCAACCAACCCTGATCCCACTGAAATTTCAAACAAATCTCCACCTTGCTAAAAAGAGTGTAATTTCAGCACAGGTAACTAAGTGTTATAAAATGTGCATAAACTGAAAAATGCGTTGGGAATTATAGGGAAAGGAAGAGCAGACTGGCATAAAAATATGCAAACCAATATTTAGCTTTTCTTTCAAATGCATTGTTAATGTTGCAGGCTTCTAGTAATCACCTGGAAGAGAATGCAATGGCTTCCTGAAGCGGTGCTAGTGATAGCAAGAGTCCAGCACCTCAGGAGGAATAATCCCATGTGCTAGTACAGGTTAGGCATTAACTGGCTGAGAAGTAGCTCTGTGGAGATGGACCTAGAAGTCCTAATAGACAACAAGCTGAAAATGAGCCAGGAATGTGCTGTCATGGCCAAGAAGGTTAAAGGTATCCTACCTTGGTTACCTCAGAAACTCTCATGTAATACCTGTGAACAAGCAAGGGAGAGGAAAAATAAAATTTCAGAGGTGAGCAATAGAAATATTTTTAAACAATTGGTTTTCTGTACTGTTCTTATCACCAGAAGCTTTGCGATTTGAAAACAGGTTGACCTCCTTACAGATATCCCTGGAAAAAATGGACACTGAATTTGATATACTGCTAACCATCTCACTGGAGAAAGGGATGAAGCAGGGTGAGTTCTGCGCATCTGTTTGGGCTCCTTGGGGCAACATCCCCTCTCTGAAATAAGGGCTGGCAAAATCCCTTGCATGCTGTCAACACTACAAATACTCTTTGTGAGGTCCGAGGTGAAGATCATGGCTTAGAGTGGTCTTCTGCACCCATACTGCATTTTCTTCGGTGCACGTAGACACCCAGCAGGATGGAAAAGAAAAGTGTTGGCTTCACTGCCTTTGAATAAGCAAATTTCAATTCAGTGGACCCACATTTGTTGTCAGTCACAAGAAGGTGTTGCTTAGAGGGAGGTGGTGTTTTTGTTAGTAAAACATTTTAGAGTAAAATACAAAGCCAATGAACAAGACTATCCTTTAGGTGTGCAATATATGAAGGAATTTTAAATTATTATCATCACTTTCTTGTTTGCTTGTTCATCCAAAAAGTCAATGGAGACATCTGGTGCTTTTGCAGCTAGATAGGCATGCCAAAAATACAGTAGTAGTGAAAAAAACCCTGAACAAAAACTTCCTCAGGGCCACAGCTGGAAGCAAAATGATGTCTGACATAAAAGTGACTTACCATGTCACCTGTTTTCATTTACCCTTTGGTGTGCTGCAAAATAAGTATGTGGCAGCGTAATCCCATCTAGTAAAAACTGACGCATCTGGAATATATTGTGTAACTTCTTTCCCCTCTCTCTTGTTCAACTTCATCAAAGATTCATTTAAAATACTAATGTTCTTCAGTCTATTATTTGAAGTTAAAAGTAGCATATGGTGTTTCGCTACAAAAGATAATTAGATTTCTTGTCTGCCTTCAGTATTATCGTTTGTTAATGCACTCTAATGGAGTTTACAAACCAAATAGGCTGGATAAAAGAGAGAATAGATTAAGAGGTTTAAAATAATGAGTTTTGATTTTCTGGGCATGTTTCTTGGTATGTCACAACTGTCCTATGGTCCATCTACTGCAGCATCCTTTGGTCCTTTAGGCATTGCGTGATGTTTGAGAAGTATAATTACCATGGTGGAAATGTTTGGTCGTAACAGTATTTTCTTCCTAAGCAAGAAAGGCAAGGCCTGAAAGGCAAGGGGCTTCTTTCCCCTTCATTACGTCCCTATTTGATGTTCTGCCAATGTTCATTCCATTCACACCTATGGCTAATCATTCATTAGGATCCTCTTAAACTCCTTCACTGTGTAATAATCTGACATCAATGAATTCATCAAATTTCATATATGCTGTCTAAAAACTAACCATTTCATTAGCCTAATTTTTTTTTTTTATTTTTCATGCTCAAAGTGATGCCAAAGATGCAACTAAACAATAAGTTAACATCTTAAGAATCTTAAATAATCTTACCTATTATCATGGAACTTCACACAAACGTTGTCTAGATATTTTCCTTTTCAAATCCTATAAGGAGGTCTGAAAAAAAAGGTTTGAGGCAAGATGAGAAACCATGACTTTTTCTTTAACATTACATGATTTGAATAAAAAGAAAAGGAAAAGGTGATGGCTATCTTGGATTTTGGCTTTCTTTAAAACATCTGATTTGGTACAATATGGGGAATTCAGGTAAAGAAGATGGCAATGAAGTCGTCAGTTTGACATATGTAGAAGCGTAACATATAGTATTCTGCTGCATGCTGTGTATCACCTGCTCAGTGGGATGTCAGGAAAGAGCAACTGCAGCCTTTTTCCAGGTAATGAAATATTTAGGATATTGAATAAGTCTCTGAAGTGAGTTGCTGCATACGTTACCAGTTTTCCATCCTCGGGTTTGGTGAATCCAGACGGGAATAAGAAGGGGTAAAGGATTAGCACATGAGGAGACCTTGCTAACAAAATCAGATGTTTTTTTCACTAAAACATTAGATGAGGGAGATCACAGAGTCATAGAATCATAGAGTGGTTTGGGCTGGAAGGGACCTTAGAGATCATCCAGTTCCAGCCCCTCTGCCATGGGCAGAGACACCTTCCACTGGATCAAGTTCCTCAACTCCTCATCCAACCTGGCCTTGAACACCTCCAGGGATGGGGCATCCAGACTTCTCTGGGCAACCTGTTCCAGTGCTTCACCACAGGAAAGAAACTTCCTAAATATCTAATCTAAATCTCCTTTCTCTTCTCCCTCTTTTTCCCGTGTTCCACTTCATTCTATCCCTGAACTTCCTGATTAAGAGCCTCTCCCCATTTTTTCTGTAGCCCCCTTTAAGAACTGGAAGGCCACTCTAAGGTCTCTTGAAGCCTTCTGTAGGCTGAAGATGTTATTGACCTGGTTAATTTAATTTGCTGAGATGACTGGTGGTACAGCCCTTTAAAATAATCGAAACTCAAGAATATATGGGTCATAGCAGCTTTCATTTCCTGCTAAAATGACAGTGAAAATTCACATATCCCTGTCCCCCATGTGTTGCTGAGATGTGGGAGTCAAATAAACTTCAGTCCTCTCTATTGGAAGGAAATATATAGTTCTGTCTATATAATGTCTTCCACTAATGCAGCATGACCGCAGTCTAAACCAATTTAATCATTCAAATTGTATTGTATCATTTCCCTTATTTCTTGTCTAATTTCATTTTATGCTAAGGGTTTGCATGTAATCATTATTTTTGCATCAGCTTACTTTTCAAAGACAGTTTGGTTTATTTCTTAAAATAAACTTATAAGATTGAACATTAGACCTCTGGCCTCCTTGGCTGAAAGGACATAGGCAAAGTAAATTTTTATACTTATGTGGTAATTTAGAATATTAAAAAGACATTGGCTATAAAGTTTTATGTGTCATCTTATTTTTATGCAGACTTCCAGCTAATACATTTACATTGCAGCATACTCTGGGTTATTTTATATTATTATTCTCCTGCACCATAATATGAAATATACATATGACTTCTTTTTTTTTTATTCGCTAAGGTTTACATAAATGCTTGCTACAGGGACTTTGATTTTTCTAGTTATTAATGAATCCCAAGGTCTAGTTATGAGGCAATATAAGTAAACAGCCCCTCATAAATGGTAAAACTGCAGAATTTCACCCGTTACTTGGAGAATACAGTATAATTTCAAGGCTGTGTGTGACCTATATCATCCATCTGTTTTTCTTCATTTAGGATGGAAAATAACAAGATTGGTCTAAAAAACTTCAGAAATGGGCAAAGTGAGAAGCAAACTGAGAAGCATCTAATAATAACACTGCAGTTCTGCTTTAAACTAGCGCATCTAAAGAAGTTGCTGCATTCAGTGAGTCCTGAACTACACATATAAGGTGAGCTCTCCAGAACAGATGTAGAAATACAACTATTCAATATTATTATTCTCCTATACAATATTGTTAACCATACATAGGATTTTAATTTCCTAACATGCACACAAATAATTGCATTGAGCACTTTGACTACTAGTCACTAATTGTTCTCCAAGATTTAATTCCTTCCCAGGCAGACGTATTGATCCTCCAGTAGGAGGGGAGACACAAGGGAAGCGACTGTCCCATCTCCTGCAGAGCAAAGCTCTCAGATTCCCCCACAGAAAACAAAGAAACCAGAATTTGGTGGGGGAAAAAAATAAAATAAAAAATATATATAAATAAATAAATAATTCAGGCCTTAAAATGACTGTTGAAACCTGGCAACAAGGGTGTTTTAAAACTCAATTAAAAGAAAGGAGAAAATAAAAGTAACCACCTCTTGCCAGCTCAGCAGCATGGAGGCCGGGTTTGTTTAAGCTGACGAATGGGCATGTTTGCCTTCAACTCGTTTGAAACGAGTAATAGATACTGTGCCAGAAATAATTTACTGACACAATTATTGTTTGTTCGAGTCAATGTTTGACCTAGACCTAGGGCTAAGTGTGTTTACCCTCCTAAAATAAACTCAAGCCATTTTTTTTTTCCTAAAGGTGAGGAAGTTTACACCGAGAAAAAGAATCAATGTGTACAGGAACACAGAAAGTTTACAGACTGGTGGCAATCCAAATCTAAAAATATTTGAAACGCTGTGCAAGCACATGCCTACTTGAGAGTCAGAGCCTGTTTGCACAGCCAAAAAACTTGTGTCCTAGCAATCCAGTCTAGAAAAATCCTTCCTTCTGCTTCAACTCCTTTCCAGCTGAGAGGCTGCATACAAATGTAGCATGACTGTCAAAATAGATCAGGGTCTGTGACAACAATTAACATTAAGAAAATAGATACTGAGGATTTGAGGGTTTTAACATCTTTTGAAACTGTGGAAGGAAGATGTGTGGATCTGTAGGAAAGCACAGATTGATTTTGGGATTTGACCAAACTGCAAATATACATTTTCTATGAAATAAACTTTTCTGTAAGGTCTTTAACTTCTTTTCAAACGATGGCTGTGTTTGCAGAAGAAGCTATTAAATATCCCAGTCTCTCTTTTCACTACTCTAACACCTTCTTTCTCACTGTCTGTTCCTTTTGTTTGCTACTGTCCTTTCTTTTCCTACGTACTCATTAAAACCCTGACCTCCTTTCATCCACCTACCTACAGAAAGTGCAGTTAGGAAAGTATGCGGAAACCTTTAAACTTGAGTAACAATTGTGACACTCCAGGGGAAGGGACAGCACAGTTCTGGACGCATTTTCTTCTTAACTGAGTAGTGTTAAATCTTCTTGCTGTATATCTTGCATGGCTACCCTTGTAGTTTCATACATAATCCGCATTTCTGATTCTGTTTGTTCATTACTTATCAAACTATTTGAAAAATCCAGTCCTTATACCCTGGTTCTCCTTTGTACAGTTTCACCCCTCTCCTTTGGTAGAACTTTTCCCTGGGTTGTATCAAGGAGGACAGACTCTTCTCTTAGAAGATGCTCTTAATGCTGAAAATAAATATTCATTAGACACATTTCTGATGTGAAAGCTGAACTACAGTATATTTTACTGTAATTGGTTTTGGCCTCTGTAAAGGAGTTTTCTCCCAATTATAAAAATAGTAGCTTCAGTTCAGTTAGAATTTACTCCAACAATTTCCCCATGTCTGTCTGTTTCTTTCCAACAATGCTCTTGAGAGAACTACAGGGTCTACTGAATGGCTGGAGTGGATGTAGATCATATGTACTTCCGTGGATATTCTGAAGTGTCCTAGAATAATCAGACATTTGGATGGAAACACATTTATATTATAACACAGCCTGTTGACAATTGTTCCATAAGCAGACATTCAAAAAGAAAAAATAAACATTCCCATCTGACCCACTTATTTATAGTTCTCTGAACAAGTAAGTCAAAAATGTGCAGTGCTTTTAAACTCAGAAAACATTTAATTGTTTTATGCACAGTCAAATTGTTGAATTCTCAGCCATGCAAGTGTTCCTCTGCAGCTGGGACATGTTCACCCTCACTGAAATTGTTGCAGTGAAATTCAAACAACTTGAAATTTTAGAGTTTTCTTTCAAGCTAGTCAGGGAAATCTTAGTTTATACTGATTTAAACCTTAGGGAGGAGCTGTATGACTGACAGATTTTCTGTCAAGATACAATTAAACTTTCTGCTGTAGATGCTTATCTCATGTGGGTGGGAAGCATCTATTGGGAGGAAGCATTGTGTCAAGCCCAAAACAGAAACAAACTACAGAAAGAGCTAACAAAAATAATTAGCTAAATTCCCTCTTTGCAAGAAAAATACTAATTGTTTCAATCTGATTTTCCCAAATACAAATGTGGGTTAACATGAAAAATATGTGACAATGTAATGATTTGAATTCTATATAGAGCAAATGGACAACACCATGCAGTAGGTCATTGATAATAAGTAGGGAAAAATAGGAGAAGAAATAGGAAGGTATTTAGAAGTCTCTGTAATCCTTTATCAGACCTTCCAGCAAGAGATATATGACAATAGGGATTCATAATCTCTTACCAAACACTTCTTGTCTTTTCTGAACAGGCCAGTCATACTTATGGGCTGATTTGTTGTGGGATTCATTTTCCAGAAACACCCCTTATTGGCACCATGACACGGCTTTTTTTTTTTTT
>WAAB01004535.1:0-21467 GCA_013389865.1 Piaya cayana | reverse complement strand
TTTTTTTTTTTGCAGGGCTGGACTATGCTGCCAATGGATCAAGAGCATAGGTAATATTTAATGACTATATGAAGCAAATCTGTGAAACCTTTTGAAAATGTGACTGTCAAGGGCAGCAAACTGATTTTTCAGTGGGAAGATCTGAATAAGAAAAAACAACTTTTCTCAGGAGAGAAATTATAATTCATTGATATAAGCATTAAGAGCTGCTCAACAATAACTACTAGCTGTATGAATGGCAGTGAGCCTAGATTTAAAGTTTGACTTCTTGGTTTTCAGGGCAGAACAATCTGAGGGCCTGGGCTCATGGTAGCAACCTCAAGTAGACCATCTTGATGCATTAGCTGATGATTATTGAAGTAGGGAGGTAGGGTTGTGTTTCTAACTGACCTCAAAGCCAGCAAAATTAAGTTGCTTTCTAGGAGTGTGAGTGAACAAGAACGGAACGCAGATTTAAGACATGCGTGTATTCGGTGCTTTCCTGAAGAATGGAGAGCGTTTTATGGGTTTGAACTCCAGGTTTGTGAATATAAGAACTGAGGGTCAGGGAAACTTTTGAAAACAGAGAAATTGGAGATGCAATGTTCAGCATTCACGCTTGTGAGACCTGCCAATTTCAGAGGGCAGCAAAAAGATGCAGAAGGCATTTTTGAGACCTGTATGGAATGGGGCCTTTTTATTTCTGTTAGTATGTCTGATGTCAAACATTAAACAAAAGAGAGGATTCGGATTACAGTCAGACATATTGTGTCTACGCCAAAGTAGGATCAAAGAAAGCAGTATATTATCTTGGAAAGCTTTAGACCTGGCAGTTGAATAAAGTGGATATTCTTCAAATCTTTCCTTGGAAAAAAATTAAAGATGTGAATTGGAGCTTTATCTCGTGTGTGACCCAAGAATGTAGGTCTTTTACTTTTTATTCTAGATTAAATCCCGTTACATGGCTGCCTTTTAAAGGATTTAATTGCTCAAAGGATTCATGCTTATACAGCATTCTTCACCTCTTAAATCAGCCCGAGACTTAGTCTAGCAGTGTTACACTTCGATGGGAATATTTCATGGCCTATGTAAAGCGGGTTAGGACTTAGCACATTCCCCTGCCAACACATATGAATGCTGGGCAAAATAAATGTCCTGTCTTATTGGCAGGGACCACGAAAAGAATCTTAGTCTTATTAAGAGTATTGCAAATGAAGGGCATTTCCAGCCATGGCAATATTTTTATTTCAAAGACTGGAATATTTTGGAGCAAACTGTGGACATCATGACAACAGTTGTTAGCTGGTGGTGACTGTACTAGGTCTGTTCTGCTGGTAAATAAAGCCGCCAAAGCTCTGGTTTACAAATAAGAAGATAAGTGTTGTCTTCTGCACCAATGGATGGTTAAGAGAATTGAGCCAGAAATGTGTTCATAATTCCCATGAAAAATAAGTTGATGGTTCCTGAGGGCTCACAGAGGTGATATTATGAAAATAGGACAAAAGAAAAAGTGTTTTCAGTTTTCAAGGTCTTAATTTTCAGAGTGCCGCATTTGTCACAAAGGGCTTGTTTTTAACTCCAGGGAAAGATTTTTGGTTTTTACAATGGACTTCAGTGAAGCTAAGAGTACACTGAAGAAGCCGACAATGCAGTGGAAAACAAAAAAGCAGGAATTGAATATTACAAAGTGGTTTTAAGTGAAAAAATTAGTTTTTTCATTTAGGTTTACTCTAAATATTTCTGCAGATTTATTACTTCTCTGTTCTGCTTTGTTTAACAAGAGATTCCACTTGCAGATCAGCCTGGGATGCATGAAATAAATGTGAGCATCCAATTTTCTAAATTAACAGTTTGAAAACTTTCCATACTTCTTCCCAATAACATTTGAATCCATTATTTATTCTATTTTGTAAGACAAAGCTAATTTATTTTCTGTTGAGCAAATTCATATAGTTTCGACTCAAACTGTCACTGAAATAAAGATTCAGTCATTATAATTTCCATATTCTGAATATAAAAATCCATGAAGCAAATGAAGAACAAGCAAAATTGGAGAGATACAGTGAATTCTGTCTCTAGAAATCAAACTCTACTGAATAAAGATCAATTTTTTTCATGAAGAAAAAGATGTATTTGTGGTTCCATAGAAGTAACCGCGTGATTGATAGAAATACATTCTGATATCATTATTTTGATGTTGTCAGTGTGCAGACCAGAGCTTTTATAATATTTATGAGTCTGTGACTGTACAGACCAGCACTTCCTGTTGATTAATTGTATTAGACAGTGATGTGAGCAGAGGTGAGAAAGCTGCTGCCAGGAAAAACACAAGATAGCAATGAGAAATACAAAAATAATAGATACCTAAGGATGCACTGATGCTTCTAACATCATGTAGAAACCAATATAATATCTGATACTAAATTAATATCATTCACGTCAGTTTCAATGACAAAGCATAGAAGGAGGTAACATGACTTTATATAAAGTTTGAGTGAGAAAATCAAGATAATGTGTCGGTTTACAGACACTGAAATCAAAATCTCTCCCTGTAAAAATAACACAAAGATCATAAAGTATAAAACTTGCAAAGGGCATATTCTTGCCCAGAGAAGTCACTGCTGTCCCATTCCTGGACATGTTCAAGGCCAGTCTGGATGAGGTTTTGAGAAACCTGAATCCAGAGGAAGACGTTCCTGCTCATGGCAGGAGGGTTGGAACAGGATGATCTTTAAAGTGCTTTCTTACCCAAACTCTTCTCTGATTCTATATCTTTGAAATCTAAAGTGAAGTACAGCAATAGATTTCTTTCAGTAGATTTCTTTTAATCTTGCAACAAATTCCAGTTAGGTCTAAAACCCTCTCAAAGTCAAGTTCATCGCAAAGCATGGTCTGAAATTTTCAGTGAGGCTTTTGGGCCGCTGCAAGTTGGGAAATTAAATATTTTACTACTGTGCATTGTCAATATGCTTAAAGGGTTTTGGACATCTTAGGCCAAGGTCTGTCTTCAGATAAATGTGCACTAAACCCAATTTTTACTTTGGAGATTTATTTTACTTTTCCTAAACTTGTAATGCCATCTGCTGCTTTATTTGTTTATTTTACTTACATAAGCACTTACACTTACCCACGTATGTTCACAGCTGACTTAACAGCAATGGTTCAGGGAATCAGTTTATGCAGAATTTGTGAATTCTGGGTAGAGATCAAAAATTGTCCCTTAATTGGAGGCTTTGAGATATATACATATATATATATACACACACACACTGAGTCCCATGCAGTCTGTCCTCGGCAACATTTTCTCTAGAAATAATAGAAAGCAGTTAAAGTTTGATAACCATTCAGGCACATGGACCACCCCCAGATCTGAAACATAGCCACTGTTCTGGAACAAAATCAAAGGGGAACACTTCACTGCCCTCCTGAGGGTGATCTGGAAGTCATTTTTAAATGGATCTTGAAATTATAAAGAGGAAGGTCCTCGTGGAAGGCATTTAAAAAAGGTGTAGGTAGGAGGAAAATAAAAGAGAAGGGATATTTTAATATTAGGTAGCTCCTGTTCAGACCAATAAGAGAAGGACACTCTTAAGTCAGATGAGATAGAAGATGCTTAGCAGAAGAAAAACAGGGTACAGGAAGGACTGTTAGGCTCAAGGTCTATGTGTAAAAATAATAGAGAGCATAAAGAGAATAAATACTTACAGATTTCTATTAAATCCAAATCAGTGTCTTTGTTACCCTAACCAAGACAAAGAGTGACTAATGAGCATCTAGAGCCAGCTATCTGCTTCTTTAAAGTTCTATGTATCTGTCTTGAGTCACTCAATTTAAAGGGTTTGCTTTACTTTGTAAAAAAACTGTTTTGAACATTCATCTTAAAGAAAGATCTCAGTGCAAAGAAGGTTCCCAGACTTAGGTATTTTCATGTGGAGCCCCGTAATTGCCATGCTGTATCCTGATTTCCAAGGACAAAATGTCCAGCAAGGAATCTTGGTTCAGAGCAAGGGAAGATGCTCACCCACCTTATTTTGAAATAGAGAAGCTGGAAAACATTCATACTCACTAAAGCGAGACCCAAATGCTGCAACTTAGGGGCTCTCTATCTGACTGAGTCCTAGCAGTACATTTTCAGATCCAAAACTACTGGGAGGGTTTCTTCTGGGCAGGACAAGAAGGGGAATGTTGTTACAATCTTCCTGCTAATGCTTTGCCCCTTAATGTTATTATCACCATTATTGGTATTATTAAAAAAGGTTTAATAAAAAAAGCTCTAAACTGCATAGATTCTCATAACAATAAATGACACTTTTGGTATATTCCTTGTTTAATAGTATAGTAATTGTTTGTAATTAGTTATGACTAATAAAAAGACTTCATGCTAACACGATCTTTTTAATTAAGGATTTCATAGCTTCCAATAAAGGCAAAATATGTTCTGAGTTGGTGTTTTATTAGCTTGGAACACTAGCCTTGATGGTGTATTTTTCCCTAATTTTCTCAAAAGTTATCTTTCTATGCTTTTCTCACAAGGACTGAAGTCTACTGATGTCACTGTCTTTGGATAATTGTACTGACTCTCTTTCACTTGAGATACAATCATTTAGATTTTGATACTTCACATGTTCCCCTTCCTGCTCCTCCTAAAGGTCTTCCCAAAGGAGCTTAGAATTCAACCAAGTGAGTCTCACTGATTTAATGAGCAATAACATCAGACTTATTTTCCAAATTATTCCAGAAATGAGTTTGAAAGCTTGAAGAATTGTGAAAAATCTGATGCTTCTCCTCTTCTCAATTACATTTTACAATTACCAACATACATATTCAATGATAAATAGATTAACAGAAACCAAGGATCTGAGTGGATTATTGGCTTATTAGAGGTTAAGGACACAGGCAGAAAGTCTGTGCTTCTCCCCAGCCTCTCTAGTTCTCTGGCACGTGTGAACTCTTACAGGAAATGTCATAGTTTTCTTATCAAATCCCCGACATTCTTATTTCAATTCTGTTCACCCCAAATCAGATCATGAGGTTCAGGTCATTCTCAAATATTAATACCTACTTGAATAAGGTTTTCTTTAATGACATTCCTAATATTTATGAGAATTTTCAAGAGCAGCACTTCCCATCTCTGCTTCATTTCAACTCAGTCAGTTTTTAGGAACTAAAAACCAAAAAAAACACCCCTACCTACTACTACTTTTGGAACCTCCTATCTCCTAGCACAGTCTAACCCAGAGGTATGTTCCTACCTATGGCAAAACAGGCTTATAAGTAATATAACCCAGCCTGTGCCTCTTAGAGTATAAGTATTAATTCTTTGTATGTACTAGCATGTCCCAGAGCTGGGATGGGGAATTATGATTATTTTCATTATAGGATACCAGTCGAGGATGGCAGTCTACCAAGAACCTACCACAGTCTGAAAGCACTCAAGTAAATGTCAGCAGCAGATGTTGCCCAGCGATATCGTTAGAGTACCTGGTCTAATCAATCCCTGGAATCCATCTGAAGTTTGGCTGCTTGATCACAATTTACAGACATTCAATGGTTGCAAAGGAAATGCAGGTTGAGTTTCAGCCTATTTCTTATATTTATTTTTGATTCCACCGATTTTTCCGAGCTAAGATGAAAGAAACGAACAAATCTTTCCACGTCTGTAGCAGTAGAAAGAAAACATTTCAAGTACACACATACCTTCTGGAAACTATTTTGGTTTTTTTTCCCACAGCTCTTAGGCCACAGCTGTCAGTTCCTCAAATGATTAGTTTCGAAGTTATGTTGACATGGAAAGCTGAGCAGATATTGTTTGCAGAAGGGGAAAAAAAATTTTAATAGAAATGCTCAATAATTCCAGGGTCACTTTATGCACTCTTACAGTAGAGTTTCAGCCCCATGCTGGCCAGCATAGACTCCTTCAGGGAGATATTTATAGATAATATGAGAGGAAAGAGGTAAAATATATAATAAAAATACTCCTGAGATTAGACTATTAATATTTTTTGCTGGAAACTGGTAGTAAATATGGCTTCTTTTGGACTGCTCCTGGCAAACAAACTATAGAAACACAAAGTTGTGGAATTTCCATTTCATTTCCTGCCTCATTAATTTCATTAACTTACAAATAGATGAATAGATAAAATTTAAAAGTAATTTCCTTTTAATATTTTTAAATTACTCTCTTCAAGTATTCAAACCTTTTAATCTGCTCTTTTAAGGTCTCCTTCTAATTGCTTTTACAGAAGCATAATTGAAATTTTGTGAATCAGATAGCAGAGTGATTGATTATAAGAAAGCTAATCAGAGGGTGCCATTCACACGATAACCACGATTGTTTCCAAAACATTTGCTTGCAGTCTGTGGCATTTTCCTAACTTGGCAGCATGTATGAAATGATGTGTGGGTGGGGTGTGTGAAGGTGTGGATTTATGTGGGGAGATCAAATTTAGCCATGAAAGAAAGGCAATTTATTCTTTTTTCTCTTATACAAGGACAGATTGCATGGGAATTATAGTGTTTCCCATTTAATAGAAGTAGCCTTCATTTTGATGTTTTTCACAACAGTGACAAATGGCAGCTGAGAAGAAAGGGAGAGACTGTAATCAATCTTGATACCTTTAAGAATAGTTGAAATCTAAAACATTTCAGGGAAAAAAAAAATTAGTTTGAAACAAACAATTATCTGGAAGATAAGGGAAGCGCAGTAGATGATTCGGGGCTAGCTGCTGGGTCTTGGAGGAGGCAAAACCCACTCTTCTGTTTTACTTGCCTGTTTGAGACTCCAGTTTCCATGGACACAGCACTGTAACATGTATGTCCAGATCGGATAATATTTCCCTCAAAAGACCACACAGTGAGTCTGAGAGCACAAAAAAATACATGGAGAAATTAGGAAGAAAATTTGAACTCTCTTCCAAGAATTCCCAGGTATTGATGACTATGCAGCAATAATGCTGAAGGCTACAGATGTAGTTCAGACTAGAAATCATCTAGCTATGTAACATGTATTTAATTGTTAATAATTTAGTTGTTAATATATATTAATGTTACCGCTAAAGACATAACAATATAATTTTATTTGGTGATACTTTAGTGAGACTTTATAGCTATTAGAATAAGCTACAAAAACATACAATGGAAAAACTTATTTTGTATCCTCAGGTATCCATTCTAAAAGCTCATATTATAAAGGAAGCATGAAAATAGGGAGTCTTGAACATTTTGCTGAACTCAATGGAAAAATAACTCCTGTGAGGATTAGATCAGACTCTGCTAGGTACCCTTTTGATGATGGATGACTTGGAAGGGAAAACGCTATACTTCTCAAATTATGTGAGTTGAAAGATTAACAAGTCAGAGTCAGAAAATGGTCATTTATTTACTCTGCTATTCAAATGACCCTCATGCAGTTGTGGGCCTCAGCTGGGTTTGCAAACTTTATGTTAAGGCTTTATCAGTCTTGGTTTTGTGCCTGTAGAAAATGTCAACCAAATATTTTCTCAGGGACCCAGCTGAGGGTAGAAATTCTGATATTGCAATGAGTAGTTATTGAAAAAAAAAAAGACATGTACAGATGCCGACACCTCTAGAGTTTTACAAAAATCACCATTCATCCTTCTTAAATCAAGTATTGATTTGGCCTGGGTTCAACATGTGCTTTAAACTAATGCACCATAATGAAAAGTCATGGCAAGATTACTTAGAGGTAAGATTTTTAGATTTAGCTGAATTGCGCTGTTTTCATATTTTTAATGAAGACACTTAGGAGCGTATTTTTCATATGATGCCTGACAGTAGTCCAATGTGATCCCCATTTAAATAACCTGGTCTGAAATTTAAGGCCCTGGTGCTTGAAAACTGTAATTTCCAAACAACAAATTATTTTTTCTGAAGTGACACTTTAAAAACCCAAACATGTTATTTATGTGGTTTTTTATTTATTAGATCAGAATGGAATACCATTCTTTAAAATGTGTTAGAAGAGGATAACAGAAGCTTATTTTTAATTATTACTGTATGTGCAAAGGAAGAGTTGGAAATGAAAATTTTGAGCCAGTGCACAGAAAAGACATGACAGCTAAAATAAATATTGATTTTAAGGAACTAGTTTTTATAATACAGTAAATACTTCTTTCCTTTGGATTTTTTTCTGCACATCCAGATAATTACTGATTATGAATACATCACTTTTCATAAGAATTTCATAACAAAGTTTTTAGTCATTTCTTAAGAACAGTTTATGATGGCATCTTGATATACCTGCCTACAAGAGGTTGCAGCTTCCACACATGGAGTATATAAGGCCTTTTGTTACACTTTTTTTTCCTGAACTGGGGATAAAGATCTGTTACATCACGCCTGAGATGTCTCCATTGTTTCTGACTTTGTCTCTACCCTTACCTAACCAAGACTTCCGAAAATCATCAGCAGCATTTTCAGGAGAGCTGTGCCTCTTTCCGATACTTGTGTTAGTGTGTTCATCGTTGTGCGTTTGCAGATGGTTGGAACACAACATGGGTTGGCAACACATTTGTTTCTCTGCTGCACCCGAATGCATTATGGAATGTAAGTTTCCCTTTGGGGAGTCTGTGTGAGCTGCTCCTGTTTCAGCTCCTTGTGCCTCTTTGAGATGTTGAAAACATCCTCACCAATTTCTAAATATAGGCCCATTTCTTTTTTTCGTGTGTCATTCTCTAGCAACTAACTTTCCTAATTTCAGGCATTACAGTTGCCCAACAGACTTCATAAACGCATCACACTCCATTGCTTCTGACGCCTCATTTACTGTTCCACTTCTTTGGTCCACTTTTCACTTCTGTACTCTTGTACAGACTGTTCAAACGAGAAGAAAACCTTGAGTTGTTGATCTTCTTGTTGGTGTTTCTTCTGCTACTCCTTTACCTGGCAGACCTTTCATAAGTTGATTGCCTCAAAGCACTATTTTTTTACCTGCCAGTTCCTAAACAGAGGGTAAGGTGGTTGGTAATGATGCTCCAAATTCCAAGGGACTTTACCTTTGAAGTAGAGTGGAAATACCTTCAAAAGTCTAGCTTGCTCCTGGAGAAGTCAAGGCTTCAGATGAGTCATGAGAAAATATGAGTAAAGAGCCGATGCTTAAAGCAAAATTTAAAGAATGGCTGTTTCCCTCTCTGCTCCCTGACCTGCCACTTTGAGATAAGAAAGGCAGCAAGCAACACATATTTGGAGTGCAGAAGGTGACTCTAGCAGCCAAGCCCCACATGCTGCAGAGATGAAAATTCAGTTTGCTGGGAACACTTTTGTCAACATCAAACTCCCAAAATAAAGGTAACCTTCGGTGAGGGTCAGGGAGAAAAAGTACTAAAACACCAGCAAAACTGGGAAATTCAGTCAAAGCATCTGTCAAGTTCAGCAAATTCTAGAATTGCTTCCCCAGTGAAGCTTAATTAAAAAGGTTATGGTTTCCATTATTGCCTAATGATTCCTTCAAAAGTAAAGTAAAGGTTTATTTTTGCTGTTAATTTCTCCTAGGTATTTTAAAGGGATAAGCGAGCATTTTCCTCTATCTTATTTGATAACTGAACCATTAAGGAAAGCAAAGCAAATGATGGTGCAAGAATTGGTGAAAACTATTTTAGTCACAGAAGAAAGCATATCATGTCGAATGTTGTGGTGCTTTTACATGAAAATCAGTCTACTAGCAAATTAAATTAACTTCCTAGTGCTGGAAGAAACTTGTCAACGACTTCTCCACATTTGCCTCTGAATTCTAAACAAGTCACGGCATGAGGAAATGGTGCGGTTGTTTTTGCAAGCAAAAAAAGAAGATGCATCCATCAAGGCATAGCACTCTGTGCTGCCCCAAAAGCTTGATTCTCCACCTCTCATACTTGTCTATGCTAATTATCATGCAGGGTTTTATCATCTATCCAATAAGCCATACATAGAATACCAAGAATCAACATCAAAACATCTTGCTAATGGAAGGAAGAGATAGAAATTAATAACTGGTCAACAGAGTGAATGGTGGAACATGCTATTGTGTGTGGAGAATACATATTATGTTACATTAGGAAGAGAGCTTAGGAAAAAATGCTACACACAGGTCTCTTTATGACCTTAATTTTCTAGCAATTGCATGTCTTTCAGAAGCGTATCAGTCAGTACCTGAACGTCTGACCTGTGAAGTTTATTCTTTTTACAGTCCTCTGTAAAACAACAGAGTGGCAACAAGTATAAATGTTCCAAAAGGCAGAATTTCCAAAACTAATTTCAGTTGTGTAGACCCAGTTATTTAAGTATAATTAGGCATTTTATTGCCTTTTAAAGAAATATGGCATGACCTGCACCAAACAAACAGATGCAGGTTATAGATGTCGCCCAGGTTATGCAAGTGTAGAGCATACTGAAAATTTCTCTGAGATAACAGCAGCGTTTCAGTAATAATTTTACTAATATACAGTCATAGCAATACAGAAAACTAGCAAAACCTGTCACCTGAAACATAGTATTATAATCTACTCCATAACTAAAGATATTTTGTATGTTGCAGGTAGTATAAACATTGAATGAGTAGAAGAGTCAGAAAAAGAAATGTGTGTTAGCTTCATAGGATTTTCTGTAAAGAATGCATTTTAAGTGGGTACTCGTGCAGGGGTTTTTCATGCGTAGGCACGGCAGCATTTCTGAAAAGTGCTAATATTTCTTAGGCTAATATTTTTGATAGACAACTTCTAGTAGTCACCTCTTCTCCTGGCTAAGTGCCAGCGGGGTTTGATTGTTTTGGCAAGTCTGTGCTCAAGTGTGAGGTGCAATTGATGTGCCGGCTGGGTGATGTTGCAGCATATATTTTTATATCACAAATGTTTATTCCATTTACATCTATTGTTCCCCTCTCTATTCACTTTTCAGGTCGTCTCCTGGAGCACGCATCAACATCTCTTCTTATTTTTATTCATTATTATCACCGCTTTCTACATGTTATTGGTGCTATAAGCAGTGTTCATTTTCCCTCTCAACTTTTATTGCCCATATTTCCTGTGACAATGTGGCCATATCAATCATTGCAACTAGCTTACCTGAGCGTACAAGAAGCATATTTATTCTATTATGCTGTAGTTTTAAAAGAACATTCCTTATCTTTCTCTGATTTTTTTTTTTCCCAGGTACTCTTGGCTATTGCTGCTTATTTATCTTTTTCTTTTAAGTACACAGCGAGGACAGGGAAACTCTGTTAAAGGCTTGGCCTCTAAGTAACTTCAATCCTTTAACCTTTCTTATTTGTACAGTTTTTGAATGGATTTGAACCAATGACCTGGTAGTGAAAGATCGTTTTCCATCAGGAACATTTGTCTTTCTGATACTGCCTCTGCGGCTCTGCTCGCTGTGGCATTTTCTTTTGCTCAGGCCCATCTGTGTATGTGTGAAGGTTAACTGGAGGAATCACTCACTGGCTTCTTTCCTCTAGTTAGTGCGAACTACCAGTATCCAGCAATGATTTTTGACACAGCGGTGTCTTCATTCGTTCATTTACTGACATCGAGGAAATTGATCTCCTCAGGAGAAGACGATGGCATCTGACCTGCTAGAAAAGCAGAGATTTAATGTTCTGGGATGGGAATCGGAGCAGAGAGCCTGGGAGCTGCGCACAATTTGGTGCAGCCTTCACAATGGCTTGTCAAAACCAATCATGCCTTTCCTAAATGAGTAAAATTGTCAGTATCGATAACTGAGTGAAAATGATTCCTGGGTGAAAACCAGAAATGGCTCTTACTTAAAGTGTAGTCCACAGAAACAGAAAGAAAACAGCTTCTAATTTTTTTCTGCTTTTCTGTCAGAAGTGGTACTCTTGTGAGGACTTTAGCTATCATAAAAGAACTGGAAAAGAGGAGGCCTCCTGAGGAAACACTAAAGCAATATAATTTTTTTTTTGTCTTCTCCCAGTGGAGAAAGAGATAAGACTGATGTTTATGTAGCAAAAATGTATTATACCAAGTATCTTGCTAAAAAGCAAATATTTAAGCTTGTTTGTTTTACAAGATTTTTATCTCCAGGAATGGGTTTTTATTAAAGCTCAAAATTCTAGAAGTGATAGAACTAGTAATAAAAGAAACGTTCTTGAAGGTGAGCCTGAAAATCACAATAATTTTGTTTATCCAGGCACTCACGTTTGGTTTATTATTTGCAATCTAACAATCTTCATGCTCAATCTAAAACCTTTAATTTTCTCCCTTTATTTTTCTCTTTCATGTACGTCTCCATAAAAATGAACAGATCAGAAGACTTAGAAGCTACAAACACCATAGAGGACAATTACTCTCCAAAAGTACCTTCTTAAAAGCTCAATGTATCAGACTTCTAAAATCTTCTTAAGGTTTCATTTGAAAAAGAAATTTTGTCAATGAGCATTAATAATTTTGGAGGCTCCGTATTGCCTCACAGATATTTAGTGTTAATGAAATCAGTGATGTTGTTAGGAACTAGTGTGTTTCAAAGAGCTTACCTGCCCTCATACCAGCAGAAAATGAAAACTTGTTTTCATTTAAAAATACTGCAGCATTCTAGATCATCTATAGACAATCTTGTAGGTGTCATGGCATCTAGTTATGTCTAGCAAGATGTGTTATTTCACAAACCATGATGTCGGTTTCAAGGAGACAAAGAGGACATGCGCTTGTGGCCTCAAGCTCCGCCAGGGAGGTTCAGGCTTGACATAAGGAAAAAATTCTTCACAGAAAGGGTCATTGGGCACTGGAACAGGCTGCCCAGGGAGGGGGTTGATTCGCCTTTCCTGGAGGGGTTTAAGACATGGGTAGACAAGGTTCTGAGGGACATGGTTTAGTGTTTGATAGGAATGGTTGGACTCGGTGATCCGGTGGGTCTCTTCCAACCTGGTTATTCTATGATTCCACGTGGGTTTTGACATTGTAAACAGAAATTTCTCTGCCTTCATACACAGTTTTGTTGCATTAGTGCTTTGCTTACCTGTACTGGGCAATGATAAAGATTTTAAACTTTCCCGTGTTTTTATGGTTGTGGTGTTTTGGTAAGTTCTGGAGCTAAAAGCCAGAGAAGAGGCCTGGAGAAGAGGAGGTTGAGAGGAGACCTCATTGCTCTCTACAACTACCGGAAGGGAGGTTGTGGAGAGGAGGGAGCTGGGCTCTTCTCCCAAGTGACAGGGGACAGGACGAGGGGGAATGGCCTCAAGCTCCACCAGGGGAAATTTAGGTTAGAGATTAGGAGGAAGTTTTTTATGGGAAAGGTCATTAGGCATTGGAATATGCTGCCCAGGGAGGTGGTTGATTCGCCTTCCCTGGAGGTGTTTAAGTTACGAGTAGACTAGGTCCTGAGGGACATGGTTTAGTGTTTGATGGGAATGGTTGGACTCGATGCTCCAATGGGTCTCTTCCAACCCAGTGATTCTGTGATTCTTTAAAATAAATCAATTATTTCTGTCTTCTTTTCTTTATTATTATTTTTATAGTGTAGAAAATTTAATTCCCAGCTGTTTATAATGGCAAATTGTGCAAAGCATAAACATAAAGAGAGAGATAATGACAGGGAGAGTGTAAAAAAAATAAACGCTGAAGCATAATGATTTAAAGCTACTCAGAGTATTTGCTGAAGGGGTATATGCTCCGTGTGATGCTGACATGATTGGTTATGATGATTGTCTGCAAGTGTTTGACTATACACTCATTTACACTATTAGACATCCACCGTGCAATGCCATTGTTGTCGAGGGTGATATAAAAGTAGACTCTGTTTCAGAGACTGCAGTCCCAGCAAATGCATCCCAGCTACAAATAACTGATTTTCATCTACATAACCTCCTATTTTGTCTTGTTGCTAGAACCCTGATGCCAAAGCATTTTGGTACATAAGCATTCTGCGAGACAACCTTGTCACGTTACTGAATTGGACCCTAAATATTATATTCACAGCCAAAACTGAAATACAATTTTAGAAAATGATTGTATTATAACTCCAAGAAATCAAGGAGCATTTTAGGCCATTGTTTTCAGTACATCATCATTCCCTTCAGATATTTGTTGTTTTTCTAGAAATAACTTACTCAAAAAACCCACAAGCACCGAAAAAGTTGTGGAAAAGAGGTATTGTACACGAGAGAGAAGAAAGTGAGGAATTAAGAAACAAAGAAAGAAACAGAGGGAAAAAAAAAAACAAAAGAGGAAGGAAGGAGGGAAACAGGAAAGAAGGAAAGAAGGGAGGAAGGAAGGAGTGAACAAACTTACATAGGGTGTTCGATAGTTGTAATTGCTGTGCCCTGTATAAAGGCTTCCTTTTTTTATCAATTAGACACTTAAAGATTGTTATTAGGGAAAACAGTACTTAAAATTCTTTCTTTTCCCCTTTTTTCTTTAATTTCTTCAGTAAGAAAAATGTACTGCAGTGCTCTTGAAATCTTTTGTTTTCTTGATTAAATTGCTCCAGATTTATTTTAATGCCCTTGTAGCCTAGTTATTCCCTAACAATACCTGCCTATCTGGTAGAAAAAAAAAATGTTCTTTCAGAGCCTGTTTCCCATTTCCTTTTTAGAACCCCCTTTCTAAATGAAAATGTAGATTTCTTTGCATTCTTGTTTCTTTAAGATACCTTCCTACTTTTGTTGCTTAAGCAGATTTCTTATAGCTGCACAGTACCCATTAGTCAGGTCCACATTAACTTTACTTGCTCAAATCTAGCCAGAGGCTAGGGCAGTAGATATTATAGATGTAAAATCCAATAGTCATTATTTCTCTTTGATAAAAGTATAAATTTTTATACACTTGCTTAAAGATATAAGATGACCTTTACTAGGAAGTTACTAAAGTAAACCTCACTCTTGTTGATGATTACTTAATGCCATAGTATTTAATCAGGGTAAGTACAAGTTCCCATGTCAGTTTATCAAGCATCACCCTTACGTTTTGTAAGACAACAGAGGAAAGAAAGCTGCTTAGACCACTGAAACTTAGGCATTTCCACTCCATTATGCTCCCTAAAGTACGATGAGCAAACAGCTACTTAGTTAGACAAGTTCTTTGATACAGGCTTATAGGTCTTCACTTAAGGAAACATTTTTATTGGAGGAGAAAAGCCTCATGATGGTACTTGGTTTTACTGTAGGTTTCAGCATTGCGAGAGTTATGGACACCATCTAACCAGCACTAATGTGTAAAGGCAGCATCAGGCTGATATACTGAGCATCATTACTTACTGTGGACTTTTTAAGAAGTTCGAAATTGAAGGCTGAAGTCTCAAGACAGTCCTCTCAGCAGTCCAAGGACTTAGGTTTAGAGTTACCTATAAATTTTATTTATGTTTATCCAATAAGAACTTAACCACTGAATGCTGTGAAGAATCATTTACTTAAACATAAATGGGAATTAATTAGTCTATCAAATGAAAGCACAGGAAATTCTGAGCCAGGGATGCACTCATAGTCACGGTAACACATCATCTTGATGATGAGATGTGCTTGATGGGCCTAACATTTCTTTTAAGGTTGGCTGCCAAATTATCTTATTCCTTTTGTTTATTAGCCCATTTATACCAACCTCTCACTTCAAATGGGAAAACTTCCAGCCTTTTCTATGTTACCTGTGACAGCCATTTTAGCAACTGGTATTTTATTGGAAAATATACCTCTAAAACCTGCATTTTGCAGTTTACTGATTAACAATAATTTTTACTGGAGCTGTTTTGGAAAGATTCAGTATCAGATGCCTTTCTAGCCTCCCAGCCCTCTATTCAGCCCATCAATTGGCTCACTCAGTTTGCCAGTCTTGCACTAAAAGAAATTAATGGACAATCCTGTTTCATTTCATAGTATCATTCGGCTGATGGAGTACAGAAACTGTTATAAACACCAGGATACAGTGGAACTGCTGGTGTAAACAAGTTATGAGGCATTTGGCCCCTATTTTGCATCATCATTGACCAGGCAGAGTTAAAATTCTCAGAGCCCATTCTGAGTGAAGCAGAAAGAGCAATGCAGGCTGTACAACCTCCTGGCTATTAAATTGACCCATTAGCTCTTTTATTTTCTTGTTAATTTTGTTGCTATACAGAAAGAAATGATACTACTTATACTGTATGAGGAAAGACTGCTTAATGTGGCCAATATCATGTATTAAAATTATATATATTCCACAGTTTATAATCAAATATGATGCTATTCCTGAAATAAGTGCTATCTGGCTGTAGTGATAATCACTAATGGGTCAACTGGGTACCAGAGCACTGTAAATTCAGATGATGACTACACAGGGATGTTGTAAATATTGTTTGCCTTTGTGTTACGTTGATTGACAGGAGAGCTAGGCAAATAAGGGAAAATCTCCTCTAAGGTATACCAATAAAATCTCATTTAAGTTTATGTAATAAATCTCACGCTAGTTAATGTTTTCTTAAAGATTCAACACTTAGAATCACACTCTGTTAAAACGGATTTCCATGAACGGGAAAAATATCATTATTCATAGGAAGAAAATCTTGAAGATGTCACTTGAAACTGAAAAAACAGATGGAAAACAAAAATAAAAGTAACTTCTGCTGCTGCTAACACCTGTCTCATTAATTCAGCATGAGAAGGTCAGCACTGCTGTTAAATAGCCCCTTTACCACCATGAGGTTCCCCAAGATCATAAAAGCCATGAGGGATGGGAGGACAAGGTAGAAACAAGTATTTTCTTACTGATGGCTACATTTTTAGAGACATCGGGTTCTCAAAGGGTATTTAGTTACAAGCCTGAGGACAGACATAAATATTTTTCTCTGTGCTTTCAAATGAAGAAAATGCAGCATATCAGAGAATTTTGTACTGCAGAAAGAGAGAGTGATTCAGCATTGTGACTTATTTATAGCCCACACTTTGTAAAAAAACAAAAATGGAGAGATGGGGTGAAATCACAGACTGAGAGAGGTCAATGGAATAATGTCCTTAGAGCAGGACTTCATGCCAAAATTCACGCAGCAGACCAAGATTTCCTAAGCTCTTTATCATCAGTAGCTTTTGTTACTTCAGTAGAAATTACAGGTGAGCGCTCAATATTTTGAAACTGAATTGGTACACTCAATACTTTGAAACTCCCTTGGCCTGTTTTCCTTCCTGTACTATTTCTGTCTGGTTTTTATTCCTCTATTGATTTTAATGGACTTCTATTAAGGTGTCTTGTCTCTGAATCTTTAGACAAATCTCTATACAAAGCACACACTGCTAGGTCACTGGTCTTGTTTTTTCCTCCCTCAGACTCTTTAAAGTACTTTTTAAAAAAGCTTGTCTATTATTTTAATTGGGCTAAGGGTTTAGATACCTTTCAAACCATCTGGAGTTTCACCGCTCTTTAATGACACTGGCTTTATGGATATATTGCGATAATTGACTGTTACATCTTACTGCATGCAATCCAGTTCTGATGTTCTAAAAAGCTCAGAATTGGTTACATCTGTATGTTAGTCACAAAGTAAATTCACAAACCATTCCATCGTGAGCTACAGCAAATGGTAAGAGAGTTTTAGAGCAGGAGAACATTATTCCCTATTCATAAATGCAAATCACTTCCCTATCCTCATATTTCATATTTACAGGAATGTAGGTTGAATTTTAAGTTTAGTAGCTCTGACTACTGAAGTGTGAACTACCAGCTCCTCCCCTCATCTTCCCAACTATTGTAAATCTTCTGCACGCACTGCCAATGAGATACAATATCAATTATGTACAAATAAAACCATGCAAACCCACTGCAAAATTTCCTTCTAGGGGCTTGATAAAGCAGGAGCAATCACGACCAGTGTCAGTAACCAAAAATCTTCAGAAGTGAACATTTTAATTCAGTTTTTTTCTCTTACTAATTGGCCAGATTTTCAATGTCATTCTAAGAAGTTATGTACATTTAAAGGCCAGAATTGCCTCTGAAGGATCTGAGAGTAGCTCTCAGGGAGGAGAAATCAGTGAAGCACAGCCTGGTTATAGTGTGAGTTTAACTTACTTTGTACATATACACGTCAATCCATTAATAGTAAAAAGTCACATGCAGGAAATCCATAACCTATTCTTCTGAAGACCTTAACCCATGTACTACGGTTCAGTTCCCAGAAAGCTACTCTGTCCTGGGAACTGCCTTGGAAGATGGAGAATAAAAACAGAAGAATAAGTTCTCAGCTATCTGACAGTTTCTCTCAAAGGACCACTCTTTAGGAGAACAGCAAATAATACCATGTTTTTTTCCAGATAAAAATTCTACTTTGCCTTCTCTCAGGAAAAAAAGCCCAAACCTTTAGGACTGTCATTAACAAAATTACCCGGTGACTCCTTCTGCGTGATTGACATCAGTGGAGCTTTTCACAAAATTGATAGCGACTCCCCTAATTTCCATAACCAAATTGCTGCTTAGTAGTTAAAATATACTCTCTGACATGCCTACCCAGCTATAACTGGATAACCTACTCTTCATTATACCTCAAATGTCTGAGGTGGTTTGACATACACAGAAAGTTTCTCTTCTACTATCACAAAAGTGAATTACCTTTGGTACACTTATTTTCTAGGGAAACTATCACATTTTAACCATGTGCTCCTCAGTTTGGAAATTCACCCAGCAATATCATCTTGTGACTAAACTTCATCTTTGTTAGTCTGTCCTTAGATTGTGGCCAGGAAAATTTTTCAGCTGACCATAAAGACCATAAAGACAGAAAGGTCTAGGTCAAAGCAATATTGCCTATTCCTCAGTGTGTGTCCTTCAGTGCTTGCACCGCTGGAGAAAGGGTGAATAGGAAGACTTTCTTGACTTTCTTTGGTCTTACTTTTCTAATTCTGATCATTAATCCTCTAATCCATGATAAGCAAAGCTCAGCTTGCCAAAACGAGCTCCCCACCAGCAGAGTGATGGACATCATTGGACCTTATTCATCAGCAGAGGGTAAACACCAGTGTCAGCTGGTGCATCTTTCAGAGGCTGTTTGCTTTTGGGAAGTTCACTGCAGCAGCTCCCTTTGGCAACAGGAGGAGATTTTTGAGGCTGCCTCAACACTACCTTTTCCTTCCAACAAGCCAAAGGTACATTAAACAACGCAGCCTTTAAGCAGCATAATGTATTTCCAGGAGCAATACCTTACATCTTTATTCATGATGTGAATGATGATCTGAGTAGTAATAATGAAACAGGGTCATAAAGGTTTTTCATTGTGAACCAGTGTTAATCTAATTTCCTACAGGATGTTTATCTAACTCAGAAAAAAAGCAAGTGGTTCAAAATACTTTGGCAAGTCTCTGATGAAAAGAAGCCTGAGAAGTGCTCAGGATTGCTGAAGAATGCTAAATTGCATTCACCCAGCTCTGCTGAAAAGGCTAAGCTGATTCTGGCAGGGCTTTGCTAGGATCCATCCAGTGCAAATTGGATTCTTGGTTTTATGAATGTTAAGAATCACCACCATTTACACAAAAATCCAGCAATGAGCATTCATGAATTTAATCCCTGAATAATAACAATAGTACCATATTGAAAACTTGGCCTTAATACTCAAATTCTATGGGACTTTTAAAATTAAATAATGAAACATAGCATAAACATAAGTAATCTGCAGCTTTGTATCTCCAACAAAGTTCTGTGAATATTTTTTAACCACAAACCATTCCAACATGCAAAAAGTTATGGGTTACCCAGTCTCCCATTGATATATTTTCAGGCTGTCAAACAAGCTGCAATTGTGTTCACATATGAGTCCAATTTCCCTATCTGGTCAGTATTGAACAAAAGCACTGCTGAGCACTCGCTGTATTTAAAGCTCTGGACACTTACAAAGATGAGACAGCCCAGCATCTGACTGGTGTCATACAGGTAGAACTGAGTCTTTCCAGGAGGAAGACCAACCCAGCAACTTCTCATTTCTATTCCAAGCAATTTNCCTCAGCCTCCTTTTCAGGCTAAACACCCCCAGCTCTCTCAGTCGCTCCTCGTAAGACTTGTTCTCCAGCCCCTTCACTGGCCTCACTGCTCTTCTCTGGACACACTCCCTGCCGAGATTGCTTACCTTCTTGGGATGTGATCCAATGCCAATTAAATTAATTTAAGGTTTTAAATGGCAATGGTAGAGCAGAAACCTGCCTGGGCTTGCCTCTCTAGTCTTGCACACGCTCCAGGCTAATGGAAAGGATGTTTTGTTGTCCTGAGAGCAGGACTTCTGCTTTATTTTTGTTGCAGGTCAAGCTAGTGCTGGCACTGGTAGGTCTGCAGGGCTGTGCTGGAAAGGCAGGTTGGTGCAGCCACATCTACACCACTCCTTGGCACAGGACTCCTGAGCAAAGTCCCTTTTTCCGTTCTTAGAAGTTAAAAGCAAGGGTGACCCTTCCCAGTGAACAGTGCCACTCTTTGCTGTACCGGCACAGAAGCAGCTGGCGAGTCTCTGGGATTTAAGAAACATTTCCCTAAAAGAAATGTGAGAAGCAATTCCCTAAATCACAGCATGGGAATGTCTTACATGATGTGTAAAATGGCTTGGGTGAATTAGCGTATCTGACAGGCGACGAGTTTAACTAGCATTCAACCTCGTACTTAATGAATAGTCCATATGTCCAGAGAAGCAGGTAATTTATAGTCTAACATTTTCTTTTGATCTGTCGTTTGCTCTCTCTCTTTAGAATTAAATCACTTCAAAATGCACAAGGGAAGAAGGCAAAGAGGAGTCTTTTTATTTTTAATTAGAATGTGCTAAATGGTAATAAAGTAATGTGAATACAGTGGAGACCTCTTAAATCTATAACAGTAAATCTTTTCCTGCAACAGGTCTATCCTTTATCTGGTGTTCATTTAAGAAGGTTTCACCTGAACTGTAACAGTGACACAAAATGATGATAATAGAGTAATATATTTGAAGAATTCAATAAAGCATCTGTTGCAGACTGTGATATGCCTTGTAATTTTATTGACAGAGGTTTATTTTGTCCTGAGACATATAAAATGTTTGATTAAGGGTTTTGATTATATAGTACTTTTAAAAAATACGCACTCAGCTGATTCCATGTACTGTGCAGCTTGTCAGCGATTAGCCAAGATGATTTTTAAAATGCAAATAATTGGATAGACTCTTAAAAATTAGGATTACAAAAATTAGGAATTTTAAATTAGGATTGAAAAAATGGGATTGAAAAATTAGGAATTCTAGCCTGTTTGGCAGAAGTAGTAGTTCAGGAATTACCTTTCTTTGTACACAAGTGTTAAGATATTAGATAAAACAACACACAACGTTGTTTTAAAGCCATATATGTAGAACAGAAGAGATGATATACGATGATTTTTCTGTTATTAGTTAAGGAGAATATGCAAGAGTTTATGCACATTTCTACAAATGTTGTTTTATATGTATACATTTATACGTATATATATTATTTGCTTCTACTTGAGTAAAAGTGGATCTTGGATATGACTGAAAGCAATTATCCCACTTTGTGTATGCAATAGCCTGTTTACTCAGTCTTCTGACTGGGCAGGTCCAGGGAGGTTATT
>WAAB01004533.1:76616-97641 GCA_013389865.1 Piaya cayana | reverse complement strand
TTCCTCATAGGGCCTGTTCTCCAGCCCCTTCACCAGCTTTGTCACTCTTCTCTGGACTCGCTCCAGAAGTCATATATGAATGAAGTCATATATGAAGTCATATAAAATTAAACAAACCAGCCCAATGCATCTTCATAACAGAAGTTCTCTTTGGGTTCTCACAGACAACTTCCTTTCAAGGAAAACTGAATAGTTTGACCTGAAACTGTGACACTGTAATCAAAATAAATCAAGAACAAACATGCAAAGACTTTACTGATCTCATATTCAATTCTGAACGAACAGCCTGTGATGTTAATGGTACAATTATTAGCTGCAACAGCAAAAAGCAAAATGAAAGATCCGGTGGTATTTTTCTCCAGATGTATACAGGGCACTGTGTAATTTCATCTGCTGCTTACATTGTGATACCTTCAGGATGAAGGCTTTTTCTGTGGTTACAGTACATCTTAGCCCTTGGTTCACTCTTACATTTAGTTGCCTGTGAGGAATGAAGGACCTACCTTAAATTCAAGAAGACAGAGAGCAGGATCCAAGCAGTAAAACATAATGCACAACTACGGGAGTTCCTTTAACTTCAGAGTAATGGGTAAGATAAGGGTTCATCCACCCATCTGACTTGGTACAAATTTTCTATTGCTCCTAACAGAAAGAAGATGGTGTGCAGCTGCTGCTTCACAATCCCGACTACAGACATACCAGCCAAACCATAATATAGCTAAAGGGATGCTTAAAATTTTCCATCTCAGTTGTGGGGGAGTATTTGTCCCCCCTGCTGCTTTCACAAACAGAAATATACTATTGCTATGTACCTACTGATGTACAGAAATAGGTGTTTCAGCAAACAAACACTTTGTTTGAAGATGTTCTGTTTTAAGCTAATAGAGAAGTGAAAATTGTGCAATTGATTCCTTTCCTATTTATTTGAACATTATGGAACCATAATATATTACCAGCCTGTTCCAAGTACAAGAAAATGTCTTGGCTTCATGCTGGCAGTAAGTGGCCCTTTGAGGATTCAAGTGTTTTCCCCCCAGACACTCTCCTTATTCTTCTGGTTGATCTAAATCGTCCCAATTTCTTCCTCTTGAAATAAAAAGCAGCTCTCAGATGGCTTGCAGTTTCTGAGATTGAAGTGGAGGAAGAATGACACTGTCCGTCTCAAAACCTATTTCTGAATTCATTCATGATCCCTCATTAAAGATATAAGAGAATTATGAAAGCAGAAAAATAATGAAATAGGAGTCTTTTCCAAACTGGTCTCAGTATCCCACCACGCTCAAATATCTGATATCCACTGTGACACACTTTCTTCCACATAGATTAATTTTAATTTTTGTTGCTCAAGGGTAACAACTCAGGAGCAGTGCGAGTGGTCATTATATCACATACACATTAGAGTCTGCCTCTCTTTAAATGAGATGCCTGAATTAATAAGGTCCTTTTCCTGTACTGTGCTGCCATACTGGCAAATACTTTCTGACTGGGTAAAACTAAAGTGCAAAAAAGTGCTTTCCCAGCTGTCTTGTGAAGTCAAGATCAGAGAGTAGCATGCAAGCTTTTGATATTTCACATCAGGATGCACATTCTCCAGAGCTCCTCATATCGCCAACAGAGACCATGATCCTTGACAGTCTTTGACTTGGCGAGAGGACAGAAAATCATCTTCCTCAGCGCACCCCATTTCCAAATAAATCACAAAACACTCATCACCCACAGCAGAATATTAAATAGTATGTTACTTTTGCCAAATGAAGTACAGATTTAGCCTGGTCAAGGCCAATTCACCACGCTTTACATAGCTGTATAAACATTTAGTACGATGCTTCAGAATTCATAACTGCAACTATTATCCATTTGCGTCCTACAACTTTATATGCCCTCTCCTTTGAAGGGAGAATATACTCACCACTGAAGATAGCACCCAATTCAATAATATTGGCTTCAAAGGACAAATTGAAGTGTAATATTTACCTTTTGCCATGTAATAATATTTATATTTTGCTGAAGACACAAAACTGGACATCAACCAAAGCAATGGGCACAATCTTCTGGCTTAAAGCAATCTAGACATTTTCTTCACTGAGGAATAGTAATTTCCCCATAAGCCAAAAAAGGTAAAATATAAGAGACAAAGAAAAACTTTAAGAGGTTTTTAAGAAGAAATATGTAACATTTCTTCACAACAAACTAGCTAATAACACAATTATGTTTTCTATTTTTATATCAGCAAATCAAAATGCTTTATTGTGCTACAAAGCTGGATATTCTATCTGAATGCTATCCCAACACGTGAAATCAACCTTCAGTGTGAAATACTTAAAGAAATATGTATTTCCATTTCATTATGCTGCAGCTCTTTCTTCGTGAGGTGTCAAGAGCAAACTGTCAGTCTGTGTCACAGAGGTACTCAAAGGACTAATTTTCTCAGGTAAAATGCTGCTGTACGTTTCCTGAAACCTCTTTTCTAAATATAGCTTGGATATTTCAGCACAGCAATAAGTTTGCTGTATACAAGTATGTTAACTGTGCAGAAGCTGACAGTAATTTTGCTTTCTAAGTGATCAGTCAATACTGCCTGATAAGATCACATCAGCAACAAGGCCAGCCTTTCAATAGCAACCAATTTTATATCTTATCTTTTCCCAGGTAACTGGTTGTGATGCCAGGGGAAAGCATGATAGGGAGTTCAAAACATGGGTTAAATGACAGATTCTGCAAATTTAATTAGCAAACAAAAATCCATGGATAGTTAGCTATTATATTATTCAGTGGAAAGACTTAAGTGCTGGAAAGGTATCTGTGAGTTCTCCTCTCTTGACATAGCAAAAGATATATAACCAAGGGCAAGAGAAGACCAAGGTTCTTAATTTTTTCCAAATATAAAGAAAAAATCTCCCTTATCCCTGGCTGTTCTGTCAGACTGGTCTTTGCTTGAAGCTACTGCTGTTCTTCAGCCCTCTCACTTGCACACACACAAACACACGCAGACAGGGTGAGGCACATCTACATAGGAAATACCTCCCCAAGACCTATGTCTGGACCCTCAGAAAGCTCAATGTTTCTACTCAGATCTGTTTCTTCAACTAGAAATCTCCACCATTCCTGCAGATAAACCATTACTCTGTTTTATAAGAAAGAAGAATGAAAAAAAGCTGTACAGGGAGAAGTGAAAAAATATCTTTAGAAATGATTGCCAAGAAGCAGTCCTTTCAAGCAGGTTGAAGTCCTGTATCAGTTAGCTCTTTGGCACTCAATGCAAAATTTGCTCAAGTCTGCATTGTCAGGCCCCTTTATGTAAACAACTTGCTTATCTGTGGATCTTATAATCTAGGTAAACTGTTCTTGAGATGTAGATATTATCCTTTTTGGATATGGTATCCTAACTGATGTTTTTTCAAGCATGGCTGGACAGACAATACTAATATATTCTTGGTAAAGTCTACAATCCTACTTTAAGATTCTCATATTCCTTATGGTCTGCAGAAATTTGAACTGCAAACCAAATGTTAAAAAAAACCCCAAAAGTATCTACACAACATGTTTGTTAACTACTTGTTAATAATACTTTAACCACATCTAATTGCAGTGGTGATACTTACACGTTTTAAATTCTATTCATTTTCAGGTGACAGCAAGGATCAACTAAAAACCAGTTATCTATGTTTGAATAATACATTTACACTGCTGTCATTTAGCATGATCTTCAGCTCTCTCAGACCTTGAACTGGTTGCATCATTTGGGAAAGTCAGTTCTGTGGCATGTACCAAATACTAGGAAGATAGAGATGCATTAAAATTTGAGATTGACAGACAGCTGGATGCATTCAAATAGAAAGTAAGCAGACAAGCAATAGCAACTATGTGAACTTAATAGCAAAAAAGTGAGAGTCGTGGGATATCTGGGATCAGGCTCTGTCAACCAGATGACACACCTTTAAGACCATTGGGTCTTCAAATCTAGCGAGGAAACACAAGATTTAAAAACAGCTATGTCTAGCGCTAAGGGAGCCCAAAATAATTTGAACCAGCAGAAGGATGTGTAAAATTGCATCAGTTTAGGATAAAGCGTGCGCTGCTCATCCTGGTTAGCTGAGAAACAGGGTAATGAAGTGAGAACACAGAAATCCTTTTTTCTTTGTCTCTCTTTTAAAGTTATTCTTACACTGGTTTTCAGATTGCGCATACTTACTATGGATCAGCATGTCTATGGGTATTTAATGCCTTTACTGTTCTTTGTAGCTATGGTTTTGTTCTTTCTTACTAAACAGCAAATGTAATCAAATAACAATCAATCCAAAGTCGCCCTTTGGAAGAAAGTACACAAATGTCAAACCCCTGTTGCAGTTGCTGATATGAAAACGTACTGAGGAACACAGTTTTTCATACTAATGAGACCACCTCATTTATTCTATTATAGAGTCATTGTTAAAGTAGGATAGTTGTATTACATCAATAATTTTAATTGTTACGAAGGTGTGAACAAAGTGTTTTCCTTCTTAGGGATTTACATTTCAGGGTAAACCGGATAAAACGCACTAAAATGAAAAGTGGTAGAATTAATAAAAGAGATTACTATTGGAATATGGCCTCCAAATAATTAATTCCACAACTTCAATATTGGAATTCATTATCTTACACAACTCTCCAAAACTATATTTTTTGACCTTCACAGAGACTGAAAAGCCCTCCCTTTTTGGTCATATATTTGAGAAACTTCTGTAGAGTTTAAGATTTGCATAGGTTCTACATCACTTTTTCATGCCAACTACTTTAAATTTTTAGTATGACTGATGGTTTTAAATAACACTTTTAACATTTTCCCTTGCAGACAGTTTGCATATGTTGACACTTTTTTTCTCAGATATCTTGCTATTACTTTAATGACTCCTTGCTACAAGGGAAATAGAGAACACTGTTTTCTTTAAGAGCTAGCCATCTAATTTAGTATCAGTAAATAACAACTAGCAAGTGTAGTGATGACAGCAGGTCTCTACTTCACACAGTCCCACCGTTGTTCCTTTCCCTTCCTTCACACTTCTATTTCTTTACAAGCAGCATAATTAGATTAAAGGAAAAGAGGAATGCTGAGTGATTCTACTTACTTCTCTGTCTAAGCAGGGAAAGGAATTGCTAAAGTGTCAGAATTTCCTCTAAGAACATACTGGAATAACTGGGAAACCTAGGAGTAAAATTAATAACAACTCAAATAAGGGAGGGCATTCACTAAGAATGACAGAGAGATTGCAAATAATGTCAGATATGGCCCCAAAATCAAAGAAATACTTTCCTATACTGGAAACAGAGGCAAGGACATTGCTGATGACTAGCGGTAAGATGGTCAGCAGATACACCAGATAGCAAATCTAGCGAATCTATACTCTGAGATAAAAATCATCCTCAAATTAAAGTTGATAAAAGAAGGAACAGGGAATGTACTTACAGGAACTTATAGTTATGTTAAGTGCAGAACACCAACATATGACAATAGGAAACAAAAAAAAAATTATGTAAATAAATATAAGTTCATTAGTCTTTTCTCAGTGGACCAAAACACTATCCCTCTAAAGTTGTGTATAAAAATAGGCATCTAAGTTAATAGATGTTTGGTAAACTTTTGGCGAATTTTATTGGAAATGAATTTTTCCAGACTAATGTAATAATTGCTTTACGAATAAGATAAATTGAAACCAAGTTCAAAGAAATTACAGAATGGTAATATTACATTATATATTACAATATACCACTACAACAAAAATCATGAGCTCAGCTGTAAAACATGGCTTGTAGTACAAGAATTGTAAATTTTGTACAGAATTCAATAAGGAAAAATAACAGTGATTTGCACTAAAGTGGAAGAAAGTTGTTCAAGTACTCCTCTAAGGATGAATCTTGGAACTAATGCTGATTGGTTATTGTCAAGAATTTTAGGGAGAATAAACAAAATGGAATTGTAATATATCTTGATTAGGAAAATTAATCAAAATAAAGTTGGATGTAGCATTGAATAACTCATGGAAGTTATGGGAGCAATAAAACTGTGATGATATGCAGCCAAAGTGCAAGATCATTTATTCAGTACAAAACATTTCTAGTTTTAAAGACAAAGTATTTGGAAGTGTAAACTGAAAGACAGGGATTTGGGTTTCTTTGTCAAACTGATTGACTGAGCTATTAATTCAGTGTAACCATGGAAGAAACAAATAGTCTTGTGAGGTGACATCTGATATATTTCCATTTTATGAAGTATCATTACTGTCATAGTACAAAAATCCCTTGTGAATCAAAACGGCTTAAAATGTTGACATCTACCCTGCCCATCCCACTAAAATAATGAAAATACATCTTTTATAAAGTTGAGAACTTAGTCTACTACTATGCTGTCATTTCTCAATGAGTAGAAAACTCATTAAAACTAAAGATGATAAGGCAATATATTCCTTTTCCTGAAGAAATTCCTCATATCAGCCTGAGAATAGAGATGATGTAATCATTATGAATCAGCATAAGCTTCAGCCAACAGAAGGCAACTGGACAAAGTTAACCCATTTGGATGTTATTATGTGCCTTATGTTTAGATCTGAAGCACAGAATTTGTAATGAAGAACCTTAACCTGAATAGCAATCCATTACTGGCTAACACATCTAATGGACTAGAGCAAATTCCTGATTCAGGTGTTGACCTTACATACCTCAAAAAATTTCTTTGCTATATTACTTCTCTATTGCTGCTATCATTGTTCATGTTGCATTTATGGAAACTGCATAGAGAACTACAAGAATATAAATATACCTAATTAGGTATTTCTTTGTTTTAAGTGTTCCATGTGCAAGTAGACATCTATCTTGAAGCCTGTTCCATGTAATTTCTGTGGAAATGTTGCTATTTTCTTTCATGTGAGAAGGTTAGGACCTCTAAATTTTTATTGCAAATTCCCTGGACTGCAGGGATATAAAATTCATTACATCAAAACTCCAGAGGATTAAGACCAGAAGCTAGGTAGTTTTACACCACTAGAAACCAGAAGTTTACAATAATAATAATCACAGTTAATATTTGGCATTTACAGTAAAACTTAATAATATCTCATATTAAAATACTCATTAATCTTCTTTTGTTTTTCTGTTTACATAAGGAATACTGAATGAAAATTAAAAAGTACCTTCGTGGAAAGGACACAACTTGAATGTGGCCTAACAATAGAGATATTATTTCTCCTTATAGAAGAAAAAAAATATATATTGCACAAATTATTTTAAGCCTTTCTTTCTGCTTTATCATATTACCAACTTCTCACTACTCAACGTCTTCTACCTTTCCATGGATTAAAAAAAACCCTGCTAACACAAGCTTATCATTTGGATTTCCATCACTTTCTGTCCTCCCATGTGTGCCTTTCTCAGCAAGTTCTCAGCACTCAATCCTTTTGCCAAAAGCTGCCAGCCTGCAACAAAAGCTTTGTCTCAGTCACCATAACAAAACAAGAGATCAAAATAGGGAAAGTAGCCAAAGTTGCAGGCACACGCTTGACTTTTTAAAGGGTCTGCAAAATTGTCTGAACCCTCGGTCAGAATCCAGCTAGTACAGGTTGATACGATACCACCATTTTCCAGAAATCAACAAAAAACCCTTCTGTAACTCAAGTAAAGAGCACAACTTGGAAACTCCTAACACCAAATTTGCATGACCTCTTTATCAAATGCCATGCGCTTACCATATACTCTTCCCAAATACGTTCCATTCTTACTTAATTATAGCGGTGAATAGGAAATACGGCAGCCCAGAATCAGACACAAAAAGAACCACCGAGTTTTTAGTTACCAACTAAAAGGCAAAAGCAATATGTTATGCACTATGATTTTAAAAGTAGTTCTACTGATTCCCTGTCCAGGGTTAGATGCCTGAGGTCAGGTTTATTTATGGTATAAATCAGTACACTTCGAGACATACACTTGGGAAGAATTTAGCCTGATTAAAACTAATTCAAAGCTGAAAAAATCATCCTGGAGAGATACAGGGAATTTCAGTATCTAACATCTTTACATTATCTTTTCAGCTTTTCCTGTTATTTTTACCTCTGTAAGACATAGATTTAATGGCCAGCTTTCAAAAACTATCGAAAACATCACCATTCTAGATGTAACCTAACAACAAGGACATGCACATAGAACAGGGAGTTTCTGTATGTTTGATTTTTTTTTTGATGATGTCTCAAATTTCTGGAAAATAGAATATTATTTATCAGTTAAATCAGTATACTGATTGTAAAAATTCCTATGCAATTGTATCTGCAATTTTTAAGTAATCACACTATTATTCAACACTTTCAAGTATCTGACATATTATGTGTGANTCTTTACATTATCTTTTCAGCTTTTCCTGTTATTTTTACCTCTGTAAGACATAGATTTAATGGCCAGCTTTCAAAAACTATCGAAAACATCACCATTCTAGATGTAACCTAACAACAAGAACATGCACATTGAACAGGGTGTTTCTGTATGATTTTTTTGATGATGTCTCAAATTTCTGGAAAATAGAATATTATTTATCAGTTAAATCAGTATACTGATTGTAAAAATAGTTCCTATGCAATTGTATCTGCAATTTTTAAGTAATCACACTATTATTCAACACTTTCAAGTATCTGACATATTATGTGTGATATACAGGGAATTTTCTAAAAAGTATGACTGAAGCGGAAGGGAGGGAGGGGAGAATGGTATTTTTTACCAGTACTCTGGCATCAGCTTTCAGTTAAAAAAATGAACATAAGTAAAAAACAGACTCACAGATCTTTTAAGAAAAAAAAATAAAAGCGATAGCACAAAATATTAATAATATTGGAGACCCTTTATCTGTGTGCTTCTTACTCAACAAAGATTCACAGTAAATGTTCCAGTACTAAGACTGCTGAAAGTGAGGAGTAGAACAAAAACTTAAGTTTTAGAAATAATTTAGGTCATGATTTTAATCTCAGTTGTGGTCAAGTAAGAAGATACTTTGCTCAGTTTTGTGACGTGTAAGGGACTGAGATTGTGTGCAGGAAATGCAGAATACATAATTGCATGAAATGTTCATGTCATTTGAAAAGAAATGCCCACTTTTTGCATGAAAGAAAATGGTATGAAGAAGAGTTCTTCTGAAGTTGTCACTAGGGCTGTAACTTCACTGCCACAACAGTGCTTTTACCCCTTCCTCCTCTTTCTGGCACAGCAAGTGCCACTTAATCTGCAGCTGCAGCTGTTGGGCTGCTTCACTACCCAGACAGCTGTCTGCAGCCCCCAGAAAAGGGATTTTTGTTTTGATGACCTGTATTTAATCCTCTTCATCCTTTTCCCACCAAAACAAGCAAATGTCTGCAGCTGAAGCCATGTAAAACCAACTTTACCTGATGACAAGTGGGAAAAAAAGACATGCAGGATGGTGCTCATCCTCCAGTGCATATTATTAAAATGAGTTACAGCATAGGAAGGGAAGGAGGTCTGCAGGTGAAAAAGGCAGACAAACATCACAGAATTTTTCCCACAGTGCTTGAAGGGAGAGAACTCCTTGATTCCTAGTCACAGGTCCCTTCTGACCTCCTCCTGGAACAGTTAATGCTAAAGGTGATAACACTCAATGAATGCCTCATAACCCTGAACATAACCTCTAGATGTAATTCAGCCATTCTTGTCTCCTCCACTTTCTGCCAAAGTCTTGTTCAAGAGTTATGTTATCTTGGCTTATAACTTTGACCTCTGGAGGCTAGGGGCATGGAGTCAATCAATTCTTCATACTTTAGACCTACCTGAAGGATTCTATTTCATCATGTCATTGTATTCACTTTCTGAAATATTCTCTTTGAATACTGTGAAAGTGATTTAGCCTGAAAACTACTATGAAAAAAGTGAATTCTCATACTTTCTTCCAGCTGTATTCCAGTTTTACTCCTCTATATTTTAACAGAGCGTGTGCGTGTGAAAGAAACAACAAAAAACCTCATGACACATTCAATATTAAAACACCAGTGTGCTGGTATATACAAATGAAGACTTACTTATGTTTTTTATTTCTGAATTAATGCCACTGTTGTCTTCTATATTTATTTGCACAGGTCATGTTTTATTTGAAGCCACAGGCAAAAGAGGAAAGAGAAAGAAAAGACTCTTAACAATTCATATTTGCCTATCCCCTCTTACAAGTTTCTCATGGGTAGCCATTATCTCCATCGTATGTACATTTATAGGTATAAATAAGTTTAAATAGCAAGTTACACCATTCAATAGCTAGCCAATTAAATAATCTCCATTACAGGAAAATACCGCTATTTATTTAGCTTCTAAAGAAAACCATACACATACTCTGAGGATAAAATCTCCTGTAAAATAAAAAAAAGATACTTAGACACTACAGATGGCAGCTTTCACAGGTATACAAATATATTTATCTGAGAAAATATGTAGAGGCCATTATGAGACTTAACCTTCCTAGAGTCACTGGGTTCAAAACTGCCTGAAATCTGTTCTTTCGGCTACCGTGTCTGAATGCAAGAAAGAAAACACTGGCCAGTTGTATGTGGCCATACTCTCCAAAATAAAATACTTAAAACACAGCTCTGAATACTCTATGGAGAAACCAACTCACCTGCCACAGGTGCAGCTGTCTCAGCTACTTCCTCAACCCCCCTTCTACCAATGTACTAATCTGCCTTTCCACTTCCTACATTCATTCGTTTTAAAGATAGATTTTTTTTTTTTCCTCCTAATTAGGAAAACTATGCAGAAAGATTCACTAACTCTTTGAAAAGCCTGTTAACTGTCAAGGTCAGAATCTGCTGCCTAGAAAAGCAATTTATTTCTCATAATATTTGAACTGTTGCTAAATCCAGAAAGAGGAAACACTAAATGACATCATTACTCTGAAAAGCAAAATAAAGCTGGCCAAGTTTATGTAAAATGTGAATACTCTTGCAAATGATCCTGTAAATTTTCATGATTCTAGCATCATAAATAACTTTTCCCAGTTGTGCAAGTTATCTATAAAATAGAATTGTTGGAACATAACAGACACAGTGTATAAAGAAACCTTCACTACACTATAAACTTTCCAGAGGAAAGAGAAACTTCTTGAGATTCATATATGGCTTAAATGAACTAAGTTTCGACCTAAATTATGCTGGGATAAGAAGATATTTAGAATGTGAACTGCACTTCATAAAGCAAATAGACTGAACCACAGCAGTAAGAATATTTACATGACATATCTCATTAAAACCCAAAATATCCTTATTTTTCAAATGTAAAAGGCCAAGATCCATAACAGTGAAGTAATAAAACAAATTTCAAACCTTTCCCAGCTACCAAAACAACTACAATTAATAATTTCAATATGGGAATTTCTTAAACTGCCCAGGGGAAATTTTTCCAGCTAGTTTCAAACAATATAATTTCATGAATTTTGACAAGGGATGAGATTTAACAAAAGAAAATGCACGCAGAAACCCCAAGTTTATGGTACTGTTGCCAAACTAATTCATTAGCACACTGTCTTTGCCTACTTTGTAAGGAACCAGCAAGACCACTTAGTGGAACAGACATAATGGTCTTTGCTCCATATAAAATGAGGGATCTTAGCAAGGGAGTTAAGAGCTCAGGCATCATATGCAGGATTCAAAGAAAACGTACATGCTTATCATAATTTTAACTGTCCAACAGTATCCCTGCTGCCTTCATCTGCTTTTCCAAAAATACGTCTTGAGTCACCTGTCAATTTTACAGTGATTTCCTGAATACTTTAAAGCCTTCTATCTATTTAGGCAACTAAATCCCAAATGACACCAAGCTCATAACGTACCAACTATCAGCTGAGCCTCTAAGATGTTTGTGTTTTATCCATAGCATATAACTCATCTACACTAAAAGATTATCATCATATATTTTCCAAAGGATGAGAGCAGTCCCAAAACCCAAACCTTCAAAGCTAGAAAATATTAAGCCTGAAGCACCTTAAAGACTCCATTTCCAGTTTTGTTCCCAAGAAACAAAATTTTGCTTCACAGCTTACTTGAAGACCTATAGTAAATCTGCTATGCAGGCCTAGTAAGTCACTAGAAGGAAATACTGTCTTTGAAACTGAGGCACGTCTCATATCCTACTTAGCAATTCCATCCTGTAAATCTGCATCAGGATCTCTCATTACAGATAATCGTTCAGTTGTATGCATAGATAATATTGCTTCCCCAGTTCTTTGCAACCTTCATGGTGCTATATATCTTTTTTAGTAAAAGGGTATATTTGTAACACTTGAGGACGAAAGAGCCCCACTGCAGAAGACTTTCTGGCTGTCCCTCAAGTATGTTTTCTTAATCAATGACGGCATATATATTCATTATATAAAAATGTGAATATTCTCACACCAGCTGCCTTATAAATGTTGATGTTTTACAACTAAGCCTGGCAGAAGTCTAAGAACATCAAGAGGAATGATATTCCCAGAAATTCTGTGACAGCTGGCCCTTAAAACAAGAAGGAACATCTGGGGTTATGCTCATTTCGAAAAGCAGAAGACATCTCTTCGGCTTAACATCAGCCACTGACAGAACCAGAGCCACCAGCTTCATCTGTATTTCAGAGGTATGTGACGCTCTTAAGAGAGTGCTGCACATGCACTGGTGATGGGAGTCAAAGGGGATGGCAGGACAGGGACATATGTTTTGTGGTCATGGACAAGCCTACAGCATTTTGGTTGATATTAATGTGAAGACAGATCAAGAAAGTTCAAACCCAAAATAAGACGTGACTTCTCTGTCATACCATTAATGAAGTCTAGCACCCGGGGATAAATGAGGGGCTGGGACCTACACTGTTCAAACACGAACAACTATTTGATAAGGGCAAGACAATTTCTGTGCTAAATTTACCAAGACTTCACTGGAGCATCTGTCTAAGAGATCAAGAACACAGAAGAGCAATTAATCTCTGTTCCACTGTCAGTGTGACTGCTTTCACCCACCTCACTCCAAACAGCAGAGATTACCTTTCTGCTGATAAAGGCACTCCCATTGCTTCCAGAAGTCTCTTCTCACAAGAGAAACATCTCTCATAAGAGAAACATCCAAGTGAGTCACTCCCCATCCCTTTCCATGTTTTGTGCGAGTTATTTGTACCCAGCCATCTCCCCAGTGCAAAGATTTGCATGCCAAAATAAAGAAACTTGCTTTCCAGTTTAAGAGAAATATTCATATTGCCTCCTCTCAACTACGTCTATATCACATGGAGAGGAAAGGAAAAAAAAAAGGGAGGATATTTCTTTCTCTCTCCCCATCTTATAGGAAACTGAAATAAGTGATGTTATGATGTTATCCTACAAAGACTAGAGCTTTTTGTGTGCCTAGCAACTGCTGTTTTCCCCTCGCAGCATATGGTCTTGTTTAGTTTCATTCTCTCCTAACAGGGAGCTAATAAACAAGAGGTAGGCCTCTATCTTTTCACCAAGGGAAAAAGAGAAAAGTACTTCTAACAAAAGGTAGACGCTTGTCTTGGTGCCAAGAAAAAGTGTTCATGCCCCATTAAACAGAAGGTAGGTTCCTGTCTCTCTGGTTCTTTTGTTTGTAGCCTCAGATTGTTAAACAGAGCAAGGGCACGCCTGCTTCCAGGCACCTGCATTTAATTGCAGCTTATTGCATTCCCCACAGGGAGGCAGGAACAGCTGCAAAGGAACACTGTACTGATGCAAGAGCAGAAAATACTTCTTTTTTGTTCCTGAGTGGAAGTGTGCTCCCTTCTACAAAAAACACACCACTCTAGAGAGAAATCTTTAGGAAAAACAACTAGTACTGCTTGGGTTTCCTCTGTTTTCCTTCATTTATCTTTGCTCAAACAAGTTAATAAACTGCTATGACAAAATTATAAACAAATCAAAACTCTATAAAGAATCCATTTATTTAAAACTCACTTTTCAAGAAAAATAGTGGTTTTGGCTGAGCAACCTGCTTGTTTGTTAATTGAAAGATTTTCCACAAAGCCTTGGCAGGCCATTAAGCTTTAAAATTAAAGAAATATAGTTCAACAACATTAATGCATATGCTAAGCTTAGGACTATCTTCTAAAGAAAAAAAAGAACTTCTCCCCATTCTGAATGGTATTTCTTATTTATGGAAGGCTGTGCAATGAAATTCTAGTAAAGCTTATAGATTTTATCCTTCATGACAACTACATTCAATCCCTCTCTTTTTCCAGCACTTGCTCCATTTGTTTGTTTTAATAACTCCTTCCACGCATAAAGGTTATTTTTTCTGGTATTGTTAATGGAGTTGTCCTTGATCCCTTTAAAAGCTACCTATTACAATGAAGAATGTGAAAAAAAAACCCCAAACCCTTAATAATTATACCAAGCCCAAAACCCACAGGTTGGCCAGGAGTTCCCACTTCAACATTAAGAGATCTCCATCAGATCAATGAGCAAATCTTCATATGACAAGGAGGGACAGTTTGAGAACTCCTCTAACTTAGCAGAGCAGAGGAAATGGAAAGACCTTGTCCTCTAGTTTGATGAAAGTTAGCAGAAAGCAAGGCACAGTGATCCAAGGATCTAGCCATACTCATCTCACACTGAAAACTAGTAGGAGAGCTTTTCCTCATACATTAAGTTACCAGGTCTTCCTCCCCCGGCTAACTAGATCACTTCTACCAAAATCAAATGGGAACAATAATCCTAAGGTCTGGAAGTCCTAGGGCTCACAACAGCTCTTTTAGATTGCAAATGTTTTCTAGGTCCCAAGATTTAAAAGAAAAATTTGCTTTCTCTGTAACATCTTCTGTACCCAGAGGCAGTACAATAAAGAATAATCATAGCATTGTTTTTTGTCTAGGTCTCTTAATACTATAGAAGGGAAAGAATAATTTTTGTTTCTTCACATACCACTGTACAGCTTTATTGAATTAAAAAGTGGCAATCTTTTCTTTTTCCCCTTAGTAGTAAAGAAATAGTATATTTAACCTCCCACCTGTTTCCACGAAATGAAAAGAATAAAAATGGAAATGTTTTCTTATGCTCTTTGAAGTTCATTGGATTTAAGCAGATTGTAATACTGAGGTATGGTTAGTTGCACACACTGCATGCTTCCTGTTATGTTCCAACATATCTATTTTAAACAACTAAAATAGACTTGCTTTTAGTCTAAACTATAGACTAAAAAAGTCAATAAAAAAGAGCCAATTTGACAGCCTTAGTGGTTGAAGCCTTTGACAGAATAGGCACAAGTTAAAGCAGCATTCTTTCCCTACCTTGTTTATTTGCATTAGCCTTAATATCAAGGTACATCGTTTTGATTTAGGAGCAGCTCAGCTTTAGAAATCCTTCTAACCTTTGCCCTAGTTCTTGAATCAACAGGAAACTTTCAGATGGCAGTTACAAATGCTGTGAATTGAGATGTAGCAGGGAACCCTCTTTCCTCCTTCCTCCCTTTCTCCTCTGTTACCATCCAGTTCCATCTGTGTGGCAAAAGAGCTGAGAAGCAGGCGACAGCTGCATGTGTTTTCCCCATCCCCTTGGATCCACAACCACCTTGCGGATAAAGGTCAGAAATCACAGGATAGCCCCTAGACACATGAGAATGGCACCTCTTTCCTACCTGTCCGTGCACACCTCAGAATACACCTCAGTTCAGGAAGATCTGTTTTCTCATTTCCTTAAAAGCATGGTGCTGAGCCTTCCCCGTTCCCCTGACCTGTGTGCCTGCACACCTTGGCTCAATTTGCTCTGATTTCTGCCTCCACAGTTTCCTTTGCTCCCCAGCTGAGAGGAGTTGCTCCAGTGATTAGAAATGCAAGCATGATGACCCAGATAGTTTTCTGCAGTGGATGAGACTGCTGTGTTTGTTTCTTTCCCCACAAGAACTTCCTAAGGATTTAGTTGAGAGGCAATAATCAGTATTTTCCCAGTCTCTGGTAACAAATGAATGTGGATGCTAGACAACAGGGGCTAGCACTTGAAGAAACTTGTCTGAACACTTACTGTTTAATTATCATTATGGTGACATCCTTTACTCTGTGACTATCTCCCATGGTCATTCGGAAAAGCAAGCACTAGAAGAAAATACACCACAGAACCAACAGGATTTCAGACAGGGATTTTATCTTAATTATCACAATCCAGAGCAAGAATCCTTACCTGCTACAACACTAGCTCCAAAACAAATATTCTTAAAGTGCTGAGAGACATGTGAGTGTAAGAAAAGCTGTTACATGAACACCTTATTTTGTAATTATCTCCATAATGAGAATTGGATGAGAATTCTACCAATTCCATCCATCACATTTGTATTCGTAATTGTAAGGTGACACTTTGCATCTCTTGTTTTACTTTCTATTTGTCACATTATTTTTCGTATTGACAGGCCATGTCTTGTCAGATTCTATGAATATTATCTACACACTGGTTACACACACTGACAATTTTTAATAATTATTCATAAGTCATGCTTTCTGCTCTTAATCTATTAGTCTCTTTTGTTCCCAGCTTCTTCCTGGTGTCCATAATTTAATGTTTAGACCCTTCAGATTACCTGAGGCTAAGGAAATGGACATTTGTCTGGCACTCAAGCAAGAGCAGCACATTCTGCTAATCTATGTTGTGGGCAGCATCTCTATATCCATGATTTTTTTTCAGTCAGAATGAAATGAATTTGTGCATTTGTGCACATTATTAAAATACAACATTCAGAACTTATCCAAGTTCTAATTGACTGTACACCAAATGGAGTTTTTATTGCTCTCTATAATAGGATTTCTAAAGAACTATTTTAGGGTCTTCGTATGCCTCTCAATATAGAAATTGTCATAATTTTACGTTTCAGATTCAAAGCAACCAAGAAGACTAAATTACTTTCATATTATTACATCTTGACAGAAAATTCCTTTCCAAAGTATCATTCATTGTAAGGTTTTTTGCTTGTTTGTTTCTAAGAATATTGAGTTAAAGCACAAAACATTTTACACAAATCTGCAATCTATATAAAAGTAGGGATATCTACAGTATTTCTAGGATGTACTACAGAGGACAGAGGAAAAGCAGCATGTGCAAGTACGCTTGTTTGACAAACGTATTTACATATTTATTAAAAACATATTAATTTTTAAAATGTTTCATGTTACTAGTCAACATATTCTTGAGATTTCATGGAATTGTTTTAAGGTTATTTGAAATGTTTTCCAATTATTATTAAGTTTTTACTAAAATTAGTCACATCATACATGTAATTCTTGTAAACATGAACTGCTAAAACACTTGTATTCCTGTCTCTTGATAAAGCATGAACCAACAAAAAAAAAAAAAAAAAAAAAGGAAAGCAAACACAAGTGAGAAGTATTAAACTAGTCTGGCGCTCCTGGAAAACGTCATAAGAAAATACTAGCTATAAAAAAATACTACAATCTTCTTTGATTTCTCCCCAGTCAGATACTGAATACTATAAAAGAACCTGAAGAATCCACAGACTGTTTAATAAACACTCTTAATGGTCTTAAATAAAACCCAATATAACATATTTTTAGCTGACTAAGATAGGAACACTCACTTCTTATAGAGTCAGGGCACTCAGTTCACAAGGTGTCTCAACCTTGCATAGCTTTCATATATTATCAGAAAAACATAGACAACTTTAAAGAAGATTCATTACTCTCTTCCTTTCCCACTCCATCATTGCTTTATAGAAGGAATTTTGTATTCCGAAGACAGAGATCTGTTTAATTTTCAAAATGTGGTTCTCATTAGTAGTAGCACGCCAAGTTACAGAGTTGTAGGTAGCAAACCCAAAGAGACCAAAGCAAATCTACATTCTTATCTCTTAATCTTCACACAATCTGATTTCCACGACCCATTCAGGTTTGCCTGTGTTTATACATCTAAGCAAAGTTTTAGACAGGTTTTTGAATGTGTGAATAGCTATACTTGCAGGCTCATAGCCCTGAAAGACACTGAAACTCCTTAGAGAATGTCAAACCAGGGGCTAGCTTTCTAAATAAAAGGATAAAGCAAAGCAAAACAAACCAGAAACGTTGACAAGTACAAATCCAGTGACCTGTAAATTAATTTCAAAGAATCTAAGATTCTTTGGAGATTGCTGCTTTTCACTGGTGTTTTACAGATACTTAAGCAATAATCCCCTTATATAGGTATGCAGATTCATTGTTACAGATAATGTATCCTCCACTATTCTCAGCTTGAGGTAGTCTTTTCACAAGCCAAAAGTCAGTATTTCAGGCTTCTTCAACTAAAGGAAGACCAACAGTGGACAGTGATGAACGACTACCTTAATTTATACAGTTGCCAATATATGCAAGTTTTAGCCACAATAAGTTAGTCACATTGACTGTCTGCCTCTTCTTTCATTTTATTCCCTTCCTCTTCCACTTGTTAGCTCTTTATTGTCAGCTAATTAAGACTTCCTCACTCTATTTCACAAGCTTCAGCTTCTGTAAATGCTTATTTACATCAATTTTATTTGTACTTATTCTGACTTTGCTATGAAAGGATTTAGGATTAGAACTAGGTAAGAATTTACTTAATAAAACAAGCCTCTTTTAAAAATTACTTTCATCAACTCAGGATAATTAGTGGATTAAAATAAGGTTCAGATAAAATAAATTATCAAATAAGAGTGATATTTTTTAACTGTGTTTCTGTTAAATTAGTTTACTAACAGCACCAGGTGATTGAGAATGTGTGGATTAATTTTAGAGGAATTATGTTTAAAGCAAATAGGAGTTGCTGATATTTAGTGCATATCCTTCACCATAAAGGTCAGCCCATACTGTTTTCCTCACATGCTAGTTTAAAAAAAAAAAAAAAAGACATCAGCTGTATCAGTAGGGTCAGGTTTTGCAAGCCTATACAAAAAATCTAGCTCAAACTTTTGCAAACATAAGCAAATTTAAGAAAGTATATTTAGGAAATAGATTTTGTTACCTCTGCTATGGAGGAAACGGTGTAACTTTCGACGTAAAGGAAGAGGTGATGCTAAAATAGAAGTAGCCCATATGTATTCTCTCTGTATGAATAATTAACACTAACTTTAAGTAGACTACTCAAACATGCGTATTCAGTTGCTTCCTTAATAGATTTCTTCCTTTCCTTACCAAGAGTATTTTTATGTGAAAAGAATTAAAATCAAAGTGATAATACAATCTATCATATACTTTATTCTCATATTCCACATACTTTCAGCATAACATCAGAATACCTATTTCTTTCATAAAGTCTTTCACATTTTATGGCTTCCTTCTCTTTTTATATTTTATTATATATCAAACTGTAGTGATCGGTTACTTTGTTCTCTGTCCCACTGGGCCTGTTATCTGTAATTAAATATAAGCCTCCTTGATATTAGTAGTGCGCTGATGGATTGTTGCTTACCTACCAGGCAGCACTTAGAGAAATGGAGGTCCTTGAAAGCAAATAGCATCAGAGCATAAATCAGTGAGAATGAAGACAGGAGTGAATATAGATTTTGTGGTAAGAAAGCTCAGGAGATTGTTCTTCGAAGTCCACAGATTGGAGATAACATCCATATTGATTTATCATCAGACATTTATTGATCATTGACTAAATGACTGTACAGATAAACATATGTATCATTCCACTTCTGCCACCAGACCTAACCTTACTGACTATGCAAAACTAAAAGCTTAACCCTCTCAAACCGAAAATGTTGATTAAAGGCTGGATGAAGATTTGTGCAGTACAAGCGATCTGAAACAGAACACATAACCCTAACCCCACCTACTACTCCCATAAGAACAAAGAAAACCTAATTAAAAATATTCCATATCTATTTTCAACCTTTTAAATAGTTCTTTGATTATCCTTTCAGTTCGGGAATACCTTTGCTACATTTCTTGTAATATTGGGCATATATTTATAAAAAAAAAAATACTGAGAAAAAATAACAGGTATCCACAGATACTAGAATAGGTGTCATAGACAATAGACAGCTTGCCTGATGAGTGGGAGCTGCCAACAAATTCCTAAAACTATTTTCAGTTAGTCATATCAATTCACACACTATAGTATCATAAAAAACCCCAAAATTTCTATAGGAATTGTAGGGAGCGAGGCAGTAGTTTAGTATAGTTCAATACAGAAAAATTTTAAGTAGTTAAGTCCAGACTTTTAACTTACCTTCAGTGTAGTCTAGCATTTACAGAACGTTGATTTAGTGAAATCCCTATGAAGCTACACTCATTTAGTTCTTGTAGATACTCTAGAGTAACCAGTACACCAGCAAATTTATTAACAATTACCTGTCTGTACACTTGCATAAGCCAAAAATGAAGTAGAAAAGGAATATGTAAAACAAAGAATCAGATAAATATAAAGATGAAACCAGCAGCAGTGAACTGGCAGTCTAGTTTTAATGAGTGCATCAGTTCTGCTGTGGAGATCAATAAAGGTTTCTACATGCTAATAAAGACAGAAGATAATCTGAGCTCAACCTTTGCTAATCAACACGTTTTCACATTCAGAATAGAAAATTATATGCAGATACTTAGCACATCACCAATTACCAATGTCCCAGGTGGAGATCTCCTGTCAGTTTCCTTCTCCCCAGCAGAAAAACATTTGGCAGACAGAGATCAGAAGCCTTTGAAACTTCAAGGCACTCTCCTACACCATCTCCTCCCAAAGCTGTTTGATAGGAGCACCTGAATGTAATAATTCTTACTTCAGTAAAACAGGACAAACCCATTAGAAATTCTGTCTACTTCACACATTCTCTCTCTTGTGAAGAGTTTTAGTTTTTCACATCCCATGGTATTTTTTTTTTCTCAGATTACTAGGGAACTTCTTCAAAACCTGTTGCTAGAAGAAAATCCACTCCACTTCTCCAAATGGCTTCCTGATCTTTCTCTCTCTAGCTGCTGCAGCTTGTAATTAGTCCCAGATGAACAAGAAGTTAATCTCTTTAACAGGGAGAATCACATGCAGCATGTACATTTCATAGAATCATAGAATAACCAGGTTGGAAGAGACCCACCGGATCAT
>WAAB01004533.1:41710-76438 GCA_013389865.1 Piaya cayana | reverse complement strand
TTCACAGGGCATGGACCAATGTCTACTTATTAAAAAGTCTTCTATTATCTCCCTTTCCTTGTCTTCAGAATCCATATGAAGGAGCTTGAATTGGAAGTTCAGAGACAGAAAGAGTATTCTCCACATTTTATGCTATAGTAGAAATGAAGAAAACACCTGTGTTTATTATTAACTCAAAATTCAAACTAGCATACACTAGAGCTTTTCCACTAGAAAAATTAAATCATTAACTGTGAAGATAAAACAAAAACTTATTTGCAAACAGCAAATATTGGTTTTGCAGAAAATTATGTCAGAAGCCAAAGGTTAGAATTTGTTTCTAGAAAGAAGACTTTAAATTAGGAAGTGTTAAGTCAAGAGAAATTGTGCTGAGCTGGAACTATGAAAATATACCTAGTGATAGTTAAAGTAAACTTACTGTACGATATGCTACTAGAATGGATATACCCGGATTAACTATTTTATCAAGAACACTTTGAGAGAAGTGCAGAAAATTAAATATTAAAAAAATAATGGTTACTTTGGAATAGAAAAGTTTATTGCTTATATTTTGTTTTATGGAAAAAAAGTAAACTAATGAGACTGTATAAAACTATATTTTCATTTCATAGTTATTGCTCCAGTGAAATGTCTAAACTAAAACAAATTTTGTTCATTATTGTTCATAATTTATGTTGTTATGAGAAACTAACAACAAAGTTGGCTTGTAAGTATTAATGGAAATTATTCTCACCATATCCATATACCCATAACATTAGAAGTGAGAGTAATTCATAATGAATAATGCTTTTTTTTTTCATATTTACTTCACCATCACCTTGAGGCTATAACATATAGCAATTAGAGTGAAAAAATGAGAAGGAAATTAAAAAGGAGTGATACAGTCCTGAGGGAGGGAACAGGAATGTAGATATCAGTCATTCCTTGACCAATAATTATCAAGCTACGCTCATTTGAATACTTATCCTTTTTCTTCCCTTCATCCATAAGAGCATAATTGCAACAAAGAAGACATAGAAGATACCTCCATTGGATACATTTCAGAATAACACGCTGAGGAATGTTTCCAGGAACCTACCTCCATGTGGGAAATCTCAGCTCTGGGTTTTAGGCAGGGCAAGTACTGTCACTCAGGGGTCAGAAGCAACTGCCATTCTCTACCTTGACCCATTGTTCTTGGAGGGGTCATTGTCAGCTATTATTTTTTTTTAAAGGCTTGTATATATTTTAGACACTTTGATTCAAATTTCACATTATTTATTGTGACCCTGTGGTAGAGACTTACAGACTCTTAAGTGCCCCACTAGGAACCTAAGGGGAGTTAATTCTCAGGCCAGCAACATCCACTCTCTCTCAAATCATAAAGAATGAAACGCATCCAGTGCCCTGAAAAGCGTTTTGCCATCACCTAGGACAAATGAGATCTGTTTGGGGTTTTTTTTGTGTGGCTGGCACACAGCATTCCTTCACCGAGGGCTTCAAATACTACCATTGCTCATAGATATCTTAATTAATATCTCTATAGTGATGCTGTGAGTCCTCGGTGCTCACTTAGGTTGATAAAGCACAGCATTGTCTCAGGCACGCCTGCATACTCCGTAGTGTACTGAAACTCAAATGCCTCTAGCTGTACCCCCCAAAAAAACCCCAAACTCACTTCTAATTTACATGTTGCTAGTGAGACCCACAAACAATAACATAACATTGCAAATGGCATATAGAAGAGTGTTTGATGAAAATACTGATTGGCAGCCATGTGTTCCTAGTTCTGCTCCTGATTTTGCAGCTGATCTGCAGTGTGAGACTAAATGAATAATTTTTATCACTCTATGCCTTTGTTTGCCTATCTAAGAGATAAGATAAACTTGCCTTTCTCCTAAAATTACTTGTGGGTGAATGGAATAACAACAAAATTTGCACATGGAGAGCAAAAATCTCAAGCAAGAAGCTTGACACAAAAGGCCATAGTCTGATGAATACCTTCTCGAATAAAATCTTCATATCATTTCTTCATCCCTTTAAATAACTATAATAAACAGACTATAATTCTTCTACAGAACATTACATGTGATAATACCATTCGGCACTGTAATTTCTGTGAAGATTTGAATAGAATCATGTCAATTTTGGCTTTGACAAAATGAGGCTAATAAATACCAATCAGTCAATTCTGCTCAGATATTCTACAAAAAAACCCCCAAAAACAAACCACTATAGACATAAATTAGAAATAGGTGAAAATATTAGTAAATGGGTAATAGTAAGCTGAAAAGATTTTACAGTGAGGGCCTCATAAATGCAATGTAAAAAAAAGAGCTGTACCTGAAAATGTGTTTCATACTGGGGAAAACGTTTATGTTCTAAGCACAGTTCTGCTCTTTTACAGTCACATTTATACCCTGTGTGCTACCATGTGGCTAAGTAGTTTTCTCAGTGTTAATTTCTTAGTCTTCTTTATTTGAATGATAACAGCTGGGAATGCTAGCATATTATAAACTGCCAATCTCTTAGGAAGCTGCAGTTACAACCATTAAGTAAACATCAGTTATTAAAATTAAGTCTTCAACATGCTGAGAAGTCTGCATTTTTATTTCCATTACAAGAAAATGTGCTAAAAGAGAATGGTGTGTTCTTTTCCTGCTTACTGCTCCTGCTCATTGTCAAATATGCTGTTTGCAGTGGCTCAAGCTACCTGCCCCATTACAATGACCAGAACAGTTTGTTGTTACTAAGAAATACATCTGGACAAAAGATGATTTTTTTACAAGATATTTTTTCTATGCCACAAACATTCTACATTATTTACATTGCAATTACGTTTTGCAAAAATATGTGTTCCCCTTTGAATGGTCAAATCATTTGGAATTGGAACAGAGATCTATCTAGGTAGATTCAGGGAGGGAAAAAACCGTATTAGTTGCAGAAGCTATATTTAAGTCCTTGATAAAGTTAATGATTAAGGAAATACACAGAGCAGTAATAGGAGCTGGATGTGATTGAAACATAGTCAAGAAGATAAAAGGAAGAAAGCTAAATTTAGGTGGACAAAGTACAGAAGGACACAGCTGAATTAGGCGAAGGAAAACGTGAGTGGGCTGTGACTCTCCATCATATCCTGGGATCAGAGGAGAGTCTGGCCACAAAATTAAAGGAGGAAGTGCTAATAATCTAGCTATAATCAGTCAAGGGATATTAAGTGGATACATTGTCAGTCTCACTTGTTCAACAAAGAGATTAATCTTTGAATAAATCAAATCTGCAAGAAAATTATTAGAAAGAAGATCTGAGTTTTGGCTCCTAGTCTCTAACGCATCACAGGAGATCAGTTTGTTTTGTCTCTGTTCCCATATATCATCCCTATACATTGAAAGACTGGGACAAGGATGTTATTAAAAGCTTAGAAAACAATATTGAGTGAAATATCCCTTCCGTTACTATGTATAGTAACATAATACATAGAGATATATAATATATATGTAATATATAGAGAGAGGTAATATCCAAAGGTAAAGTAAGACACATTTGCAGACTAATTAAACCACAGTTCTCTTTTCTTAATTCTCTTATGCTTCAAAACTGCCAAGCCTTCCTTGCCTAGCATTTGTGCTTCAAAACGTTGTGCAGAATAACCAAAAAACAGGCAGCTGCACTGTATATTTGACTTAATGCAACCTGATTTATCCATTTGCTTTTTCTTCTGTCCTCTTCTATTTTTTTTTCCTTCAACACACAAACACATAACAAAATGAATCAGATGCCTGGTCTATGCAGTACAGCTCGAAGTCCTGTTATGCCTCAAGAAAACCTTGTTGATCAATACCAATTCCATGTAACTTACAGTGCATTCTTTGATCCTTCTCAACTAGTTATTAAAAAAAGATATCCTTGTGTTAGTCACCTACAAACAGTATTGTTTGATTTGAATTCTGTTATAGTGATATGGGCACAGATAGCGAGGAAAGGATAACATAATTCCATCTGGACAAATAACATTGAATGACAGAGTTATTTTTAAAAAACACTTATCACTTAGGTTTTTATGTTTAAAATGATTTAACATATATTTTCTCTTTTTTAAAAAAAAAAAAACCTGAGAAACACTTTCCAAGTCCAAACAGACTGTTTCACAAATAAATTCTAGACTGATGTATCTGCACTGCAGTTATTCACAATAATGTATAGTTTTGTCAGCTATGCATTACAGGGTATATACAAACTAGAACCATTTAATGGACTGTCATGGTATATGGTATATATCTTGTGAGCTTCCACTAGATCTGTTTGCTAACAAATCCAGACTGGAAGCAGAAGATATTAAGGATGAACTAGAAGCTCTGTTCAGGTTTTACTCATCTATTGTAGAGTGAATGAGAATCTGGCCACCCAAGTGCTCCACGGCAAGTGTGTGAAACACTATTAAGATCAGCCACATTTCTACACAACACACCTGATGTGTTCAATCAGAAAGTCCTAAAGAAACAGAGTACATAGTTCCCATTTTCTTTTAACTTTCTTCCCTACTTCCTTCAATTATAAAATCATTCTCAGGTGGGCAAGTGAACTTTAATTTTGTACCTAAATCTACATCTAAGCCTAAAAAGTGAGGATAGCAGGTCCTGTGGTAATCTGGAAATTTATTTGAGTAGCAATGCTATTTCAATAGGTTACAAGTAAATCTAAATAGGTTGCTCAGTCATCTAAAGCATATGCTTATAGAAACTTAGTATTTGTTAGTGCTATCCCAGAGTATCTATTGAATTCTTTGAAGTCTGGTGCTGTAAAAAACCAGCCAACCAATTAGATCACTCCAAACCCCAAAACTAGAAAAATCATATATTCTCAAAAGCTTGTCTTCCATGTACAGTAGAAAAGCACTAGACATGAACTGCAGTTAAACTATTGTGGATGAGTTTCCTGATCAAATAGGTAAGATAAATCTTCTGTCTCCTTCTTCGTAACTGAGCATTCCTACCTTCCACGGAAGGTACTGAAAAATAGGTTCATTTCATAATTATAAGTCTGTTGAACTGGGAAGCCTACTAAAAATCAACAGTTAAAGGGGACAGATTTGAGAACATCTATAATTGTGTCACACTGAAAAATTAAGTGCAGAATTTATCTATCTGGTATACATTGGTTCATCAGATACACTATGAATCACTTCTGAAAGAAGCCTTGACATTACTGCTAGGATATTTTCTAGCATTCATTCACCAGCACAGTCTGATGTACTTTTTGGAAATGCTTCTAATTCATATGAAGAAAGTATATGAAATCACAGCGCACATTGTTGTTTATTTTTAATTTTCTATGGGTTATAAAATGCAAATTATTTCCTCTCCAGTGTTGCTGAACAAGATATCAGATTTCTTAATGAGGAAAAAACAGAACATCAGTTTGTTATGCATCTTATTCATGAGTATATCCAGAAAGGATGAATTGATGGTTCACTGTGATAAGGAGTAGCTAATGATATAAAGTACAGCAGACATGTTCATTATACATCACTTCTCTTCAGTTACCAAAACTGAAGATTAGTGATGATGCTGAGAAAAGGAACACCTGACATTTTGGTGCTTGATTCAGCTCATACAAATGAGCTCATTTTCAATAGATCATTGCAAGCGCAACAGAACTTCCTAAACTTGCTGTATTTTTAAATTAGAGATACAGGAAGCTGAATTGCAGATTCCTCTATCCCTCTCCTTTGCATTTGCTTGACAAAATAAAAATAATTTTAAAAATGCAGTGAAAAGTACATATATATATGTATCATCCAAATGAGAGAAATATGATGTACAATAAAAGACAATAACAATAAGCACAACATTCACTGTAAGTTACTCTTATTCAGGTGATCCATGTGTATCTCCAGTGGGGAAGAGAAGGCTGGGGAAAGACCTTCCCACTCCCTACAACTACTTAAAAGGAGATTGTAATGAGGTGGGTGCTGGTGTCTTCTCCTGTGTAACAAAGGATAGGACAAGAGGGAATGGCCTCAAGTTGTGCCAGGGGAATTGTAGATTGCATATCAGGAAAAAATTCTTTACTGGAAGAGTGATCAAGGATTCCTAGGGAAGAAGTGGAGTTATCATCTCTACAACTGTTCAAAAACAGTGGAGATGTAGCACTTCAGGACATGTTTTAGTATGCATGATGGTGTTGGGCTCACAGTTGGAGTTGTTGATTTTAAAGGTCTTTTACATCCTTAATGATTCTACAGCTCTATGTTTCTGCTTCTTTGTCTCTTACAGTCCTAACAAAGGCCCTAGCATACCACAGACTTTCAGCTTATTAGAAAACTCACCGAAGTGAGTATTTTTGTTTGTTTTCAACCCGTGTGAAAGTGAAGCATGCTTAGATAAATTAATAGATCAAGGTTCCTGTTTTCTGACAGTTATTTTTATTTCATAAGTTGATTGTTTTACTATATGTTTATAAAGTATCATGACCATGACAAGACTAACTACTTTTTTAACCTTGAAGAGAATTGTATTTACTTCTGATTCTCTGTTACAGTCATTGCTTCGATACCCTGAGTATATGAATATTTCTGAGTATGAAAAACAAATTGCTGGTGCTAAATATGCAAGCTACTTAACCATGTACCTCTTCTACTCCATCATACCTGCTAGAGACCTTTTTCTAGCTTGTCTTTGCATCAAACGTGATCATCATGAATTGCACAATATGAAGTTCATGCCATGTAATCTCTTGTTTGCTGACCTTTGCAAAACTGGTTTATAGTCTCTCACAAGAGACTGAAATTAATCTACCAGGAAAGAGATAAATATCTGAGGTCAGTATATGCTTCCCTTCCTGAAGAAAGCTACTGTTCTTATAACACCTCATGTCTGCAACATGCTCATTAATTGCTTATATACAATTTATAAGTAGAAAAGGAAAAAAAAAAAGAATGTATTATTTTCTTATTAATTTGGTGTATCCCTTTTCACAAAAATGAGATCAATTTATGAAACAGAAAAAAAAACAATCAAAAAGTTCTGGAATAAAGCCATTACACATAGCTAGAAACACTACTAAAACAAGATTATGTACTTGCTTGCTATTTTATAGTGACTGTAACATCTAAAGAAGTCTACACAGTTTTTTAATTATAGAGGAAGAGACGAAATATCAGATTTATGCATCTGTAAACTGATGATGTGCTGAGATTTCCCAGAATTTAGAATCCCTGTGCAGTGGGGTTGATTTCTCACTAACTCTTTTTTTTAGTACCTAAGAAGGCTCTGAGATGAACAAATATGCAACTTTAAAAATATAAAAAACCTGTATGGCTTTATTTGCTGCCCTAGCCTCTCTCATTCTCTCTCCTTTTTCTACATGTAATACCTTTGAGAGTAAAACTCTGTTAATGTTCTATTACATTTTTAATGAAGAATAATAAACTGTTAAATCACACATCAATCATTTTCTGCATCCTTAATGCAATGAATTAGTAAACTCCTTGACAGTTCTGCTCTTACTATATAAGTAGAAACTTGCCAAAACATGACTAGTAGGTGAAAGAGAAGCAATTCATACTTCAGAGTACATCTGCTAACATGTGATTATCGTCTGGCCACTAAAGCAAAGCTTTAATCCATTGTTTCAGGAATACACAAACGTAACGTGGTAACAGACATAAAAACCAAGGCAATATGAGATACTGCCTCAGATATACAACTGTCAGAAACCTACTTTAGGATTATTATGTTTACTGAACGTACCTATGTAATTCTGTTTTGGTTTGGTTTCTTTGTTGTTTTTGGGTGGGTTTGGGTTTTTTTTTAAATGTACACACTTCTCAACAACAAAGCAAAGCAGAATCCCAACCAGAACAGGAGATCCAGCATCCTTCTTTCCAGACTTTTAGAAAGTCAGAACCTTGAATCCATCTCTTGTAAATGCTACAAACCAGGTCTATTCCTACTTGCCAAACTACAACCTTGAAGCTAAGCTCATAACAAATTCACAAATGTTTGCTTTAATCTAAAGCTTGATCAGAAGCCTGCAACCAACATTTCAAAGCTCAGGTCTCAGATGTAAGCTGCCTACAAATTGATTTTAAAAGTGCTGAACACTGCAATCAGAAAATCAAAGGAGATAAGCATACTGTGTTTCCAAGAAGCTCAGACAAGTCTTGTAAAAGAATTAGGGTTTCCAACAGAGTAGAACATACCATTCGCTAGTGCCCAAAGGTAGCTGAAACTATCACTGGGGATACATAGGACACAATGCTGTTAAACACAGGTATTACAGGTATTATTGTAGAAATTTATTGAACTATTAATATCTACGTAAAATCCAAGACATTTGCTAATACTGATAATGCACCCAATTCCATTCAACAATATTAGCAGGGAGGTGCTTTTCCACTGGCAGAAGTCATCTTCTTTAACATTCTTTAAAGTTCTTAAGAGTATCTAGTAATTTTTTTAAATGTTCCTTAGTAGAAGAGCAAATAAGAGCTAACTATATCAAAACTGGAATTATATTTAATGTCAATAAAACTGGTTTTAAAGAATAGCCTTTGACTTTGTAAGACAGTATGTTAAGTATGTAAATAACTGACATTTAAACCTCAGACTCTTCACTGCGGCACGTAGTCCAGGCATAGGCAAAAGAAAGCAGGGCCAAAATTCTCAGCGTTAACCAAAGACGCACAAACTGCTGCTCCTCAGAGAAATAAGCTTGCAGCTTTCACATGCTTCAAATGAGGGAAACTGACCCTCATTGGGAAACTGACTACTTTTCCATCAATATGCTAGATTTGTTTGCTAGAAGTGAAACTATATTGCAGGGAGAAAAGGTGGCACAGTGCTTCAGGTGAGATCTAAACATCAACTGGCCTGTCCGATCTATTGAGATTTGACCCTCTTCAAGGAATCTTTCTTTGCCTCTCTGTTTACGTGGTACTTGGTCATTATGAGGGTGACAGAGCACTGGAACAAGCTGTCCAGGGAGGTTGCGGAGTCTCCTTCTGTGGAGACATTCAAAACCTGCCCAGGCTTTTTCCTGTGCCGCCTGCTGTAGGTGAACCTGCTTTAGCAGGAGGGTTGGACAGGATGATCTCCAGAAGTCCCTTCCAATCCCTACCATTCTGTGATTCTGTGAACGAGTCCTCTGTCATTTTTTTTTTTCACATGTACATGCAGTACATGCATTTAGCATCTAAAAATGATGTTGATAACATATTTTTTTTTTCCATTAGGCAATTTGGCTAGATAATACATTTAGGTATCAACTGTTGGAAGGGGGTGTGGAAATAGAAAAAAATTTGGTCATTTTTTGTTTTGCAATATTTTCATAAGGCAAGAAGACTCTGTCATTAAAAAAATCAAAAACAAACTACCACCCAAATCCTGTATGGTTAGATAAAATACAGAATATTATGGCATATTTTGTATTAAATAGTTCCTCCATAGAGCTAAGGTCAGTTAAACCATAGTCTGCTTCTATGTACTTCTTCTGTCACAAGTTAGTGAAGACACAGCACAGTAGATGAGAGAAAGCAGAGAGGTTTTCTTCCCCACCTCATCAAAAAGTACAAGCACAATAAAGCTGGGAAGCAAACTGCAGCAGGATGTGACAAGTACAAAGAGCATCAAAGCCTGGAGCACCTACGATTCAGACTTCTGACCTGGAATAATTTTGCATCCCTAAGTGACATAAATGTTTGGTTAGTCCGTTTATATTGCATCACCCTCATTGTTGAAATACTTCAGCTGTTTCAATTTCTGGCAAGTTCTTAACATAGTAATCCAATTCTTTTCTCTGCTTCTTCCTTATTATTAACTACAATCACACTCAGACGCTGTCCCAACAATGGGGATAGTTCTGGATCTGCAACTCAACTTCCACTGATGTCATCAGCCAGCACTTGGCAATCTGCCACGAAAAGGCACCTGCAAAGGTGTTGTGCAACAGAGATATGGTTGGATTTGATATTCTTCAGTCTTTTTTATAGTTTATATGATTACCGGGTTGTCATGGTGCATTGTCACTAGCTTCTCATTCCAAGTATATTGTACGGCCACTGCAGGCTACTTGGAGCTTATCGGCACCAGCTATTGGCAGATGCTCACTCATATCTTAGACTCAGTCTATGGAAGGGACTGTAATAGGCTTGAAAAAGCTGCCCCTGAATCAATTTTTATTGCAAAACATGGAATCAATAGCCAATAGATGAATAACATGCCCTATGCATATTTAGCCACTATCATACATATAAAAGCTGTTTCACAATCGAGTCCACTGAAAATAGGTCCCTGACTGGATCCTACACTGCTCTGTGTAGGAATACTTGACCCAATATTGAGGATTTATCTTTGTGTTTAATTTTATGTATGTAGTTGCATGAACTCTTGAAGACTAAATAAATCTTAATCTTATGCCCGAGTGAAGAGAAAGTGCAAAAAGAGGTCATACATTATTTTTTTTCCTAGTTTTCCAATTTGCTTACCAGATCCTTCTTTTTTAATATGTGCAAGTAGCAAGAGTCTATTGGGTCAACTAGTTTATAATTAATTATTGATTAGATATTACAACCATATGCTGAGATTCATTTGGAAACCAAAGTGCTTCCTTGGTACTTATGTTAGCATTTATTAAATATGCATTATTAATCTGAATTATGTTGTGTTCAAATGTAAGCCCTTAGAGCAGAGATAATGATCACAGCATTAGTATTGTAAAACAGAATTGATTTTCCAACTTCACCAAATTAGCTGAAATATGGGATAGGCTGCAGGTATTGAAGAATGAATGCTGCAAGAGGAAGTTGGCATGCTTAGTTTGTTTGATGTTCCCTAATAAAATTAATAAAAAAACAAACCTAAACTTAATTTATTCCCCTAAATAGTGTAGGCATAAACAATAGCTAGAGGTCTTGGAAAAATTAAAAAATTCAGAAATCATATTCATAAATGATGGGTCACTTATTTTCATTCCAGAAGGGTCCATGCAAGATTAAAAAAAAAAGGAATAATAATAAAATAATAAGTTTCGTATATACAGTTGTTCCACAGCAAGCTAGTAAATCTTCAGTGAAGTAAATGGTTGGACACTCCACTTTATATTTTGAAATAAATATTTGTATTTTTCTTGTGATTAAATATAGTTATGCAAGAAAGAACCAAGACTGCTCAATAAAATAAGATATACAAATAATACTAATTAATTTTTTTAATATTTCCTAAATATTGTAAATTAAACACATCTTGAAATCTCAGCATGAAATTTACAATTTAGCAACAATCCCTTTGCTATTACTGCTTTTAAAGTCAGGTATATTTGCTGTCTGTTTATGCTCAAAAACTTGCTAAGAATTCATTTACAATCACACTATTTGGAACAAATAAAGGCAAATGTTAATATAAAAAAAAATCAGAGTGTGATGCAGCTTGTGCTCAAAAAAAGCAGAAAACTCAAATATATTTAGATCTTTAAAATGCAAGTTAGCTTATGAGAATGATTTCCCTTATTTGTACCCATAAATATCAAGAGGCATTAAACTAGACATGGAAGAGTTTACCTATGATTCTGCAAATAGAATAAAATATGATTTTCATTGAACAATGAAGTGAAAAAATGGCCTGGAATGTTAAGAAAAAAATATTTTATCTAGTAGGCTGCACTCTTTTAATTCACAACTTTGAATTTAAGACAAATTATTTTACAGATGAAAACAGCTTTGACATACCTGTAATTATTCCATCACATATTGTGAAAACTTCGTTTCTGATTAAAGTTAATACAATGGTATAGAACAAATGATTACATTTAATACCCTTTTTTTTAGAGCGACAACCATAATTTATTTAAATTAAGAAATTTCTACTATTTCTATTTTAAAGTATCACCACATGGACTGATTTTTTATATTTTTTCTAATATACCTGCAGTCTAACATTTCAGCAAAGAAACCTCACACATTTGTTTTCACAAGTTTGGTGCACAAGGAGCGAACGTATTTTGAAGAGTACATCAACCAGGAAAAAACAAAATTAAATTTTATGATCAAAAACTAGTTTTAAGCTTTCTCACCCCTACCCCGATGACAAAAATCATAATAACACTCTGAATAGACTTGATATAGCTTCTTGTATGGTTTAGATATATTCGTATACTGTGAAATTCACATCAAGGGGTTCCCATGTGCATACGTATCATGTGATACCATTATACATTCAGGATGAATAGGCGCATACAATTTTTTTTCTCCACCTTCTTTCTCTCAATAAATCAATTCACCAGTCTCAGGTTTTAGTAGTTTATCAATATGATCATAGGGATGTGGCAAAAGGGAACAAGGAGAAAGGAGAAAATGTTGAGCGACAAAAAAGGCAGATGGGAGAAGAGAAAAACCTGCTCTGAAATTACCGCTCAATCAATTGGTGTGTTATCCTCAGGTAGTCAATGAGCATTGGAATGACTATTGGGAGGAAGTATGCTGGAAGCTGTGCCTTTGCTAGCGTAAAGGTTCAGAACATTATTGAGGTTAATAGAACATGTGGGAATTTATTCCCTGATCTTTGATAAAGGTTGGATGAAAGGCAGAATTTCCATTCTCTAGGAAATCTAAAAATCTATTTTTCATTCTGATTTAGAAGGAAAATCAATAGTTTGTGCTTCCTGTAAAATGGAAAACCCTTCCAAAACCAAAAAAAAAAAAAAAGAAAAAGAAAAAAAGGGAAGTTATCTTTGCTGGGTATTATGGCTGGATGTTTTGCATGGCTGTACCCTGCTAATCTATGGAAAGGTAACCTTCCTTACACTTATACAGTCCACAAGAGATGAACATATTCTCTTTTTTTGGTAGAAACATTAATGAGAGATGGTTGTTGCCACATTTGAGGCTTTCTCTGGAGTATTTTGTTCACATCTCAGTGCAGATCTACTCCAACTCATGAGTCTGCATTACTGTCTAACCACTGCCTACCTCTGCTATCTGTCCTCCTTCTTTATTCCTTTCTGTCCTCTCTTCCCAATACACTCTCCTTTAGAGCTATCATACTTAGGGGTGCAGCCTAACCCACAGAGATTAATTTAATTTTCCATTTCTAAATGACTAGAATGTCATATATTATTCAATGCTTTGCTTTAAAAAAGTAGGGAAAACAAATATTGATTTCTAATTTGATTTGGCTGTAAGATCTACAGTTTCCTGTGGTCAATTGTTAGCTAGGGTCCTAACTATCTGTTATGCATTATATTTAGAGATAATGAGGGAATACTTTGTGATATTTTTTCATCACTGTCACCCATCATGATTATTTAAATCTAATTTCAAAATAAATTAATGAGTTCAGTCCTTGTGTCCTTACTCAGACACTGGATCACTGCTAGTCCATGTGCAGGATTAGCAACTCCAATAAGGCAAAACTAGAGACAAGCACAGCCTCAAGTTCCCGTCTTTATACCCTTGACTGAAATCTTTCAGTTTCTCCTTTTGGAATTTGAGTTTCATTTCCAGGCCAGTCTGTTTGTTTGCAATCTCAGTATGACCCATTTATCTCAGACTATACCTGCAAAATACCTAAGTCTCATAATAAGTTAATTTATTATGGCAGTTTATTAATAGACATATGCTTAAGGAAAGGACGAATTCTAACAAAAATAAAATCTTATATGGGAACTACACTTTAAACACAGAAATAACTTCAATTTTATTTTAAGACTGCCTAGAAATAGTTCCCAGTGTAGAAAAATTCATTCCTCAAAGCTAAGCTTAGCAGCTTGAACAAGTTTTACTTAGTGTGTGAAAATAAAACAAAACAAAAAAAAACACCAAAAAACCAAACCAAAACAAAAGGTATTTATCTCAAGAGTTAGGGTTATGACTTTTGGAAAGAACATGAAGACTTAAAAAAGAGGTAAGAAAGGAAGTGGCACAACTTATAAAAATTTTACTTTTCTTGCTGTGCTTAGATTTTGTTTTATTGTGATACGGTAGGAAAAATATTCAGATATATTGGTCTACAGCTATACAATATGTTCTCTGTTTTATGTGGGGGATGTTTGGGCATTCAGGATATACCTATTTATGTATTGTAGAACATCAATAAAAACTAAACAAATGTATACATTATCTAGATATAATTGCCACAACTATTTACAGAAAACATTTGACTGTCCAGCAGGTAGTTCTTCGGTAAGCGAGCTAAAGATTTATGCTGGACACTAGCTGAAATGACTTTAATTTCAGCAAAGTAGATCTAAATAAATAACAGTTTTTGAAAATTCTAAAAATATTGAGACAAAGCAATAAGTTCTTTATCATTAGGACTCCCTGAGGACCCTTAGATAAACACATTTTTGGGAAGAGATTATATGTACTACCAGATTCCCTCCAGACCCCCTTATTTATGTTAGTACTCGTGTGTATGATCTATACTTACGTATTGTCATGCACCCTAGCCAAAAAACTCATGATAAGCCCACATGATTAAACTTCAGGTTTCTAGTATAAGAAAGCTTGTAGAAGACTTTAAATGTTAAAACAATATTTCTGATTTACCTTTAAATAAAACATTCACAAAGTCCTCAAAAACTACTTTCACAGACAAATGGAACTGAACATGTGGCTTGTTCAGCTATCTTGTTAAGCTGGTATAGGCTAATTTAGTTTTACCTCTACCAGAGGCTAATTTTCACTTCTAATCTCAGGGAAAAGAAATTTGATATACAGTAACAGTCATCTGAATGTAAATGTCAAAGTAAAATTTGACAAATATAGACATGCAAATCCATTCAGAAAAGATGTATGACAGTGTCAGTACTTGCTGGAAAACATGGTCTCCCAGCAGATCCAAAGTTCCTTCCCTCCTCCTCTAAATGGAGGAGGTGTGAGGGATCAGATCAGCTTTGTGGATCAGTTTATAAGACTTGTTGCTAGTCAGGTAAAAACCATGAATGACAGTACATGAAAAAGTCATAGTTAACTTTTCTGTATAATGAATTGTGGAGGTGAGTTATTATCTATGCAAAACTAACGCAACCAATACTTCAAATTCTACCAGTAATAACAAAATGAGCTTTTTAAGGGGCTGTTGTGTTCATCATTGTCATAATTGTTTTAAAAAGCCCATTTGGGAACATCTAAATATCACATGCATATTTGGAAAGGTCCAAAATATCCCAGTCAAAATTCATTGTGTCTCAAATTTCAAGGAGAAACGTCAAAAAACCTACACCCAGTGAGTGAACTGTCCATCATCTATGAACAATACATGGTTCACTGACTGACTTATCACTCTGAGAAAGAAATCCATTTGGAGGCTGTGAATTACTAAGCTGACACTTCCATGCTAGTAGCTTTTAATACACTTTTTTAAGGAATGTTGACAAAAAATCTTGAGTGATGCATCTTCCTTTACTGCAAAATATGCGCTACAATTTAGAAATATTGATGAAAAGTGAAAATCAATTTCTTCTGTCATACCTTGTGCAGAGACCATTTGGAAGGTGATACGCTGCAGTCCAAAATGCACCTGCGAAAAAAAACAAGTAGACAAAACAAAATGTTCAAATGGGAAAAAAAAGAAAGAAAGAAATTAAATTTAAAAATACATCCTTCTGGTGTCACTAAACACATCTCCGGTCAGAAACCTGGTATATTCTTTTTCTTTGGTGTCAGTTATATCATCCACTTAAGTGAAGATATAGGTTATTACTGGCTTCGGGAGGATTTTTCAAAAACCTCAAAATTGCAATTGTCAGAGTCTTTCTTGCCTCGTGCTATTTGATATCAACAGATATTAAACAGAATATTTTGAGGGCATTTTTACAACATGCATATAATAAGAGTTTACAGAGTGCTCACCGAATAATGTAATACTGCAATGTAATTGCATGTTGTAATAAACATGCAATTAAAGGACTATTTGAAGAACTTTAAGAGTACTGGAAATTTAATCCCAAAGAATTCACAAAAAAATACATACAGAAGTATACTGTCTGGATGGGTGTAAAGGAGGTCTGATAAAAATAGATGAATAAATGGTGAATTCTAATTTACCATTATGCATTTTAATAAACAGCCTATTTTGGAAAAATACTTTTTTTTTCATTGCCTATTTTTAATTGGGTAAAAGCCAACAGTCCTTTCTTTGGATGTATTGTGGTTTGATTGATTGCTTTCAGAAAATTAAAAATGTTTCATTCCTGTTTTCAAGATGGAAAATTTTAACTTTCTATTTCAAAGTTGAAAAAAATTCACAAATAATGGAGTAGAGAGGTTGAAACATACATGCTCATCATAATCTTTTGATAATTTTCCAGCTTCACACAGGAAACCATCAAAAATGAAATAAATTCTACTAATTTCCCTTCCTTATTTTTATCTTTTTATTTTTATCTCACAATCTAAAGCTGTATTTCTTGTCTTCTTTAAAGTTCTACTCACGTACACATAAAAAAAGTGTTTCACTCAGACATTAAAAAAAAAAAAGTACCACAGTATTTTACCGTGTCCATCTCCTCAATGGAGATGGACAGTATAACAGTCACGTGCAAAAGCAGGTGACCTGGTTTTTACTGTTTGGGGCTGAAGTAGTGCTGTGCTTCCCTTACAAAGATTTGGGGAAAATGCCAGTAAGTCCACTAGGACTCCCCATATCAGGCTCAGTCCTTGATGCTCTCTAATCATCATCAGTCCCTTTCTGCTAGGCTCAGTCCTTGATGCTCTCCTCTAATCATCACCAATCCCTCTCTGCTGACAGACCTAACTGTCTTCACTGAGCTACACTCATCCCTTCTCAGAGGTGCATGTGTGTGTGTATATATACCTACATATATATATATATATTTATTTATTTATTTTTTACTTTCCTGAGAGTATAGATTTTCATTTGATATTTGCTTATCTTTAGGCAGCAGCAAGCACAGCTGGACTCCTGCACTGAACTACAGATTCCAGATACATTTAAACAAGACACTGTTTAGAGAAGAAAGAGGAAAGACAAAGATTTTCTCTGTACTCTTGTTCCTCTGAACATGCAGCTGTATAAGCTGCTATGTAACATCACACAGCTTAAGTTACTAAGGTTAAAGATCAGCAGCTATGATATCACTTTTTATTAGCTTTCATCCTGTTTGTAACCAATTCTTGGAGCTCCATTGCTTTCCCATAACTGCTTTCTGATACCTAGAATGTTTTTCATGGAACTCAATATGTCTAATGTCTCCCTTACTAGCATCTCCCCTCCCGAGGTAAAATATTCTCTGTTTGTGAACCTCAGACCACAAAAAGCCTTTTAAAATTTCTGTATTATTTATCAATCATATAAATTGTAAGATCGGAAACAGGGAAGCATTGTCCAATTAGTCTTTGGCTTCTCAGGATAATTCACAATCTGGGGTTACTACAGCACACAACAAATCCCATGAAAAGGTCTTCCTTAGAGAAATGTGTGTATGCGTTTAGGGGCAGAAGAGGAAGATGCAGCAGGAAAAAGAACAATTTCCCAGTTTCTCGAACAAAATATTGCCCATGCTTACTATTTTCCAGGCATGACAGGACTCAAAATTAAGGAATTTTCTCTTAAACAAAGTCCTTTGACATGCAGTGCAATTGGAAGTATGAACCAACAAATTAAAGAAAGCATAATTAGTTAAAGACTCAAGAGCTGTCATACATTTAAGTGACAAAAACAATTTAAGAATTCAGAAAGGGAAGTTGTGCCCAGATGATGGTTAGATCTCAAGCTATTTACTTCCTTTCTCTTTCCTTCTCTCTTGTATTCATTGTGCTTTGCTCAAGTTGTTCTGATTTATTGTCCCATTTGGACAATAAAATAGGGTCATTGGTTCAAAGGGTTTGCATTATTGTTTTGATTTATTTTTGTTATTTCCTCCTGCAAGCCTATTTAACTCCTGCTTTGTTAGAAACCTGGCCATATATACAAAGTAGGTTACAAACATTTTAATAAGCAGTCACTGGCTGTATGTAGTATTTATTCAAAATGCCAGCTTATGTAATAGATGTGCATGTTTTGATAGCACAGAATAACACATGGTTTGAACAAAACAAAGGATTAATCACAGAAACTATTAAAATGTCTCATTTATATTCTTGTTTATAACTATAGAGCTAATATATAATAAAATTGCCCTCCTTTTCCCCTGCCATAGATACCAGTTTGTCTTCCCTCAGCTAATCCATGTCAAAAAAGTAAAAAAACTTCTAGCTTCAGAATCAGACTTCTGGTTATGATTCTTCAAAACTGGATAAAATGGACCCAGGAGTTGATACAGAAAGGGAAAAAAGTATTAACCAAAAGCAAAGAGTGGAATTTGTTTACTGAAGAGAAGTTTGGATTGTTAATTTGGATGATCAAAGTAAAAACAAAATAGAGGCCTTAAATTTTGAGGAATATAAAGGAGAGAGTTACAGTCAGAAAGATATCTATGACATTCAGGAACAATAAAACTCTTGAAATAAAACATAAAATGAATAAACCCATACTTAAAACATTACACTTTCTTAAAAACATTCTAAAATGCACAATAGTTCTGACCTTCCTTAGAGTGGTTTTCAATTTGATTTTGTACTTCAAATTGACAATGAAGAAGATTAGAGTAATGCTTCCAAGCACAGAAGCATGTTATCCCCAAGTGGAATTATTTTAGTATTTATGATTATGAGTATATTCTTTGATACAGTTGCATGAGAAAAAACAAACCTTAAATAATCTTTATTTTGTTATTAAAATGCTAAAAATCAGGTTCTGCTTTTCACTGAAAAATACCTATAATTTATAGAGCTAATTCATTAACTTGGGTAAAGCGTAACTACAAGGTAGATTTTGGACTCCATTCCTCAGATGCAGTTCTCCTCCAATTAAATAAAGAAGATAAGTTAAAACAAGGGCATTCCACCTGTGAATGAGGCATGTGTAGCACTGTCCTATGCATGCTCTGTGTGGTGCAACTAATGAATGGATTTTTCAATATCATGGAGGAACTAACTTCCATGTCTGTTTGCTCTCTTCTTATTATTTTGAGTCATGTTTGCCATTGATTTTTAAAACAATTCCGTACAGAATCCAAGAAGAGTCTTCTTGGAAACTGATAGTATGTTGGAGACTTAAATATTTCATTTGATTCCACCACAAAGGTGGACTGAACAGGTTAAAAAAAAAAAAGTGGAAAAAAAGAAACAAAAAAACCCCCAGAAAACCACACACTGGCAGTTAGGCTACAAAAAGACCAAAAAAAGAATTTTCTCCTTTCACCCAATGATTTCTGAAAGTAAAAGCTGAAGTAGGTTTTTTCCTGCCTCTCCAAGGAAACATGGTAGCCTCTTTGCCCTCTAGCTCTGTTGAATGGTTCAAATAAGAAGAAATCAAAACCTTGTCCCCATGGCTTACAAGTACTGCTGCATCCCCGATTGCAACTCCCCAAAATCAGGATCAGCTTCCTTGTCAAAACCCAACTCTTTTCTACTCAGCACTTTTGTAGCCAAAAGCTTGCACACAACTGAGATATCCAGGACCAAAAATTGTAGGAAATCTTTTAATCTGTAACACAGACTAGTACAGAATCAACAGGAATGAAAGCGATTAGTCACTTCAGACACAGAAGACTGGAAATTAATAAAATAAAAGGTTCTTCTACAAGTAGGAAAAGCAGCCATTGGTCATAGATGGGGGTATTATTTTCAGTTCATTCTCTTTTTCAATGCAGATTTGTGAACTTCAATAAAAAGCCCCAAAAACCTGAAGAGAATGTTCACAGGGGTTATTAATTTGTAAGGAAAAGACAATTCAATAATGCACTTTTGCTGTAAGGGGCATAACCTGCAGACCAGTGAGGAGACATGCTTCTAACAATTGGATGTTTTTAATGGTTCAGGTGGGGTAATTTATATTCTGATAAGGCAAAAGATACATGGTGCACCACCTTATTCTCTCAGACTATTTTTAAATATGATCTAGGTCTTTTCTTTTCCTAGTAAATTGTCAAAGACTGATGATGAGTGCCATCTTTATTCTAGACCTACTTCTTTTTCTTCAAGAAGATGAACCAAAGTGTCATACCAGGAACACAAATCCAGAATTCAAAACTTGATGACATCAGCCTTGCTCTCCCATTATCCATATAACTGCAGGTCAAGCTCAAAAGGACATTAATTTGTGTGGAATAGCTCATATTTAGCGTATAAAATCAAATGAAAATACAACTAATGTACAATCCCTTATACAAGAAGCAGAACGTTTTTTGGAGGCTAGGGACAGGGGGGTGAGGGGGGAGGAACAGGCTAGATGTGGAAGAGTCTATATCACAAGTGGAAAAAGGAAAACGAAACACCGATGTAAACTAAATTTTTTTTTTTCATCATGCCCTTGTATGTTTCCTCTCAGGTTACAAGTTTATTTTTCATATTAGGTGCTTAGTAACAGAAAAGAATTTGTAATAATATTTCTCATATGTGAAGCATCCGCCTTCTCCTTTCAAGAAGCAACATTTTCTTTCACCCAGCACACATTTTAATTGCCCAAGATGCAATTTCCCTTATGAATAATTTGAATACAGCTGACTTTTTGACTAAGCAAATTTTCTTCAGAACTCAAATGATGTGTGCACTGTAAAATATGGAAAACCATGTGGCAGGGTAGCAAAAGCAAAGTGATGGAAGTATATCATTAATTTTAATGTCATTTAAGAAATCACCAAGGTTCTTATTCTGTCAGTGACGCGTGCCTCTGACCAGATGTGTAGCCTACATTTTAGTTCACAGCCGCAAAGCTATTCTCCCTGTTGCTCCATTCACATCGTCCTACTTACTGTCAGCCTTCCTGTTACAGATCTTCACTCAGTAGCTCATAATGGCTCTGCAAAAAACTCCACTGCAAATTGGAGTTTGGCTATAAAACTCAGTCTCTCCATCACAGAATTTGTCACAGTCTTTCTCTTATTTACTGCACTCATGGAGCCTTAGGCTTCCGACTTAAAATAAGAGTAACTTAAATAAGTTACTACGTCCTGCAATAGGAAAGCAAGACTTAGCAATCTAATTTTTTTTTTCTGTCTTCTTCTGACTAAAATATATTAAAGCAGAAAGAGATTAAAAAATACCTAGGAGAAACATATTCTTTTTCTAATGTGAGTGGCAGGCATGAATTTTCAATATACCATGCAGGAGACTTAGTTATCTTCTGAGAGTCATAGATAACTTATTCTAACTAAAAAGTAGATCACCATCTTCCATTAACAGAATCAAACTGTATGTAAATGGTGCCTTTAGTGATACCACAGGGCTAATACAGGACTAATAAAGAAGTTTTGTTGATATTGTCAGTCTATATAATTTGGAAGTGTATTACCTAGTCCTAAAAAAGCACTCAATGAATAGTTTATAGAAGCTTCATTAGCTGCCTAGTCTAGCAAATGAATTGAAATACTAATTATTCTTTCTTTAGAAGGGGGCATTGGTATTCATTTTAAAGATGGAAAATTTCAGTAAGAGGGACTTTATTTTATAAGGACTGTGTTGGGAAAATTTGTCTCCTAAGGGAAATAAACTAGCTACTTTTGTACCAACATAAGCTACTTTAGCTGATGAGTAACCACTAACCATAACTTAATATAATTTCAAATGATTTGCATTTTCACTTGCCTTTAGCAGCTAAGCCATCTGTTACACTTTTTTTTATTTATTTATTTTTTTATCTTTCAAAATCAGCAGAAGTAAGCACTCTTATCTATGCCTGTTTAGTGGTAAGACAGTGTTGAGCTGATCTACACCAGTTAGTCAGAAGAAACCAACTTCAGCAGTTTCTGATGACTCTTTCAAATGTCTGATATGAGATTTTCAATCACTAGACCAGATACATACACACTCTGAACTCCAGCAGATGAATGTATATTCTGTGAAGTTGATCATCATCATGTTTTGTACTTTTCAGCTAATCAGTTCCATGAAAATCAGCTAAATCTAACTCCATTTTATAACAATAACTTATAATTAATGTGCTCTCTGGCACAGCTGAATAAGTCCAGAAAAAATTCTGCTTTGATATGCAAAAGAGGCTTGTTGGTTAAACAGAAACACTTCATTCCTTTCACAAATAATAAAAATGTAAAATAGTAATGTCGAGAGCCCATTTTCTTAAGTAATTTAGATCCCACATCACTGACCATGCTGAGCATTTACTTACGGCTGATGAGACAACCGTCCTTTTTTGAGTTTATATGATATATATTAAGATAGAAATAAAAAAAAAAAAAACACAACACAAAAAACCCACCAAACCAAACACCCACACCACTTTCCCTGCTCTTCTATTACTCTAGTGACATTGTGCTGTTTATTGAGTCATGGGATTTCATAGAAATCCACATTAAAACTTGGAAAATGTTTCTCCTCTGGAGAACAGCACTAATTAATTCATTAGTGATGAAACGTATTAGTGATGAAAAATGTCTATGTATTTAGGTCTATCTTCCGATTAGGGAAATCTTCTCTGGGTGTTGGAGAGCAAACTATTCCCAGAAATTAATACATAAAAGCATCTCTCTGTCTTGAGGAAGTTTAGTAAAACTCTGAGGGAGAAAAATTAATGAATTCCTAAACTGTTCCTTAATGTAGATAGTTTTCAATATTTAATGGGCACACATGAGTTGAAAAGAGGAAATAACTTCTTGGGGTTTTTTTGTTGTTTTTTTTTTTTGTCCTTTAAGAATATAGTAGTGAGGTATTTCAGATTTGTTTTTACTGATGACTTACGAAAAAAAAATCTACCATCCTGCATCTGCAAGTTTACATATTTGGAACAAAAGTATTCCAGTTCTACAACTGGTATTAATAACAGCTATGTATAAGCAGTTGTAGTATTATTTAGAGTGTGCATGGTCAGTGAATATCCATGGAAAATATGGGAAATTACTCAACTTCAGATGTTTTTAGCGTTTTACAGACTGACAGCCCTAACAAATATCTAGTAAAATAACAGGCTCACAGAAAGTGTTACAGGAAACTGTATTCTGTATTAATTTCAACTGAAGGAGTAGGAGGAAGTACTGAAGTCATCAGAAAACCCCTCAGTAATCACTAGGGGAAAAAAATACCTGAAAACAGATTCATAGGAAAAAAAAATCCCATATTGAGAAATTACAGTTCAAGAGTTGCAAGTTTAGCAGCATGAGGCAACAGCAGCCTCCGTAGATATCACAAGTTTCCTGGCACAGGCTCTGGAGTTCAACCCTGAATGTCACACCTGAGAGGCACGAGAATAGATAAACCCATCATCTAGGACTCCTGGAGCCCTAATGTTCCAACAATTTCATGGAGATGCAAGATCACACATAATGGCTTATGGCAGGCAAGGCAGTTTTTTTTTCCTCCTTTAATAAGATAAACTAAGTATAATTTAACTTTATCACCTCATAAATCCAAGGAAAATTTAACTGAATTCTCAAAGAGGAGAGCTCTTCAATAACATAAAATATATCACCCTTGTGCTTATTTAGGACTACCTTATTCTTTTTCTCCTTTATAAAAAAAAAAAAAGACTCTTCTAATATATATTACAGCTGAGAAATTCTGCCAAGTATGTGTGTTCCCCTACAAAAATGAAATCAATAAGTAAGTGACTACAGTAACTAGGTATACAGCCCTTGTTACTTGCACTGCTTAGTCTGTTTATATTATAATTTTTAGCACCAAAGAGTATTTTACTGTCTGGCATACTGTGTGACTTACAAAGTCAAAGCTTGCATAGTACATGGCTTAATTTAGTTTAGAAACCAGCCCTGTAAAGGTTGGTTATACACCTTGCTTTTGGTTTGGTATTAAATCTACCTGAAAATACAGTTCTAAAAGAAACACAGTTGTAGAATTTCAAAGCACCGCCAAAGAGAAAGGAACGACTTTTGCCTGAACCATAGGCTAAGCAAGCAATTGGAATTAAAGGAAAATGAAATTTTTTGTAGCCACCTACACAGATAGTGTGGAGAAGCTAATCAAAAGAAGCAGATCTTTTATGTTGTGTACACCTTAGACTGGCATTTTCTCTACTGTCTTGTTTTTAGGAGAGAAATGAGCTTCTTTTAACCCCACTGAATATACACACACACACACACACACACACATATATATATATAAATCCACTTGCAGTTTCCAAACAATTATTTCTTAAAGCTAAGGAAGAACCCTTTAAAGGGTTCAAAATCTTATCACTTTTTTTTTCCTCCTTTATCTTTTGCCATTGCTGTAGGTGTTTGCATTTACCTAGTCTAAGCAAACTGGTTTAGGGAATTAGGTAATTTCCACACTACAAAGTTATCAGACTTTCCCTTGAGCGCAGTCTGGTTTCATAAGTTAGGCTGTTGCCTTTTTTAAAAATGTTATTTATTTCTAAATCTGAAACTTCTCAAGTCATCAAATCTTCACCTCAAACAAAAGGCTTTTTCCCCACGTTCTGGCTCCTAGCAGAGCTTCTCCGTACACAAGTAAAACACAAATAGTGTCCATGAAACATGACTTTCTAAAATTTCTTAGGCTAAATCTATATAAGTTCCCCATGCTGATTTCACCAGTGGTTATGATTTTATTTCCTTGATTGTTACCTCTTCTCATCTTTCCGTATCTCCCACCTACATATAATAAAAATACGGCTCTTGGCCAAAAACAAAAAATTAAATTACATTATCTTGTAAGAATAGTGGGACTTCAAGAAAACCAGGTTCAGGCTCTGAAGAGAGATTAAGATAAAAAATATTTTTGGTTTAAATGGTTGAAAAATAAAAAGGCAAATACAAGACATAAGGGTAGGAAATATACCCAAACAAACATTACCAGAACAGTGCCTTAAGAGCTTACAAAGATAAATTTTTAGGGCCAAAGAATATACTCAGAAAGATGATATTTAAGATTATTAAGTTATTTTGATTTAAGTTTAAGACAGTATTATTAGTTTGCTCTTATTTTCTTTCTTCAGTTAGAAGACAATATACTTTTCAAATAGTGTCACTGTAAAGTACGTTCATCCAGTACTAGAATGATGGATTATTTAACTCAAAAAGGGACTCCAGGAGTTGATCCCATCTAATCTCCTCATCTTAAGACCTGGGTCAGTTGTAGAGAGGCTTGTCCAGCAGATTTTTGAGCATCTTGCAGAACAGAGATACCATAATTCCATGTTTCTAATCAGTTTTATTCTTTGTTATAACATCCAAGAGCAACTCATGGGTTTTCATTTCTTTTCACAAAAACCTGTGTTCCTGAATTCTCATCCTTCATTGAGTAGGATCTATGCATTCAAGTTTTGTTATTATTAAGGTGAGAAGATTTTAATATCAACTGCCAGTGACAGTAAATCCAAACTCATGCTTGAGCGTAGATGCAGATTGTACACCTACACAACTGAGCATGATCACATTGTGGAATGAAAGGTAACACATGGTCTGCTGGGTGAATTACAACTATACGTCCTCTCAGTGCTCCCAGCCAGACCTACTGGAGGATAAAACATGTTCCTTAAAAGGTGTGTAGGATGATTTACTTAACAACCTGGACAAGCTAAAAGCATCCTTAAAGACCTTCCTAGAAGGTGATAGGATAAAATTCTGTTAGTCAGCAGAGTTTCCCTATAGCAACTTAACTCTCCCCAGAAAAATCTTCAAGCTTAGCTATATTTTCTGTTCACATTGACTGGCTTGTGTAGAGATATACACTAATGTTGAATTATCGCAGACTTATCCTTTGTGAAGCTGGTGTTTGCTGAAAGATCAACTTTATCGAAATAGTAAACCATACCAAAAGTGCAAGCAAACCGGTCCCAGCCTGTGAAAGAGCAGGACAGAGGACACTTGCAGTGGTACTCGCTTGCAGAAATGCTCCTGCATTAGGATGAGGAACATTAAATTGGTTGGACAACATGCCATCACTTTATGTTCTGTGACTGAAGAGGTAACCTCTTCCTCTTATAATGCACGTACAAATACGGTGGGAGACAAGTGTAAATTTACCTTACAACAATTAATGCCTTTTCATACCTTTAGCACAGTTCGAGTAAGTGCTTACTATCAGATAAAGTAAAAACCACAGCAGACTTTGAGCTGCAAGTAATATTAGAACATCAGAAAAAAAAAAAAAAAAAAAAAAGATGCACATAAAGGCATAAGTTATTTCTTTTAGATGCCTGGAACAAGCACAAACTCGAGAAATATCTTCCCTAACTGGAAAGAGGGAAAAGCCTAGCAAAGTGACAAGGTTCTGACATCTTGTTGGTAATTTGTATTAAAACTGAAGAAAATTTATATGTTAGAAAAAAAAATCTACTGGAATCACAGAAAGAATTATGGAAAATCATGGCTAATAATTAGTTATTAATATTAGTTATAGTATGTTCATTTAATTCATTTACACAACGTGGTAAAATTAAATATAATGCAAATAAACACACACTGAATAAAAAAAATATTATTTTTTTCCTGTGTAGAATCAGACCAATAAGTCACATACATCTGAGACCAGCTAGAGTTCAGATTTCATTCACTATAGTTGCAATGAAATAACAGGCAAACATTGGCGATTATAGAAATCGAGACTAACCTTGATCAGGAAGTACGTGTCAAATAGAGAAAGCTGACTCAGACACATCACAGGTGAAAAAGATCTGCATGTGGTCCAAGTAGCATGACTCCACACAGTTTACAAATCACTAAACATTTAGCCAAGATAATATACAAAAGATTCAGTAAGCCTAGCCCAGGCAGCATTCTCCTGCTATGATTACCATTTCTATCAGAGAAGGCATTTCTATTACAGCAACAAATGCCTCCTGGAACTAATTGGCACTCATTGGCAATCTCTGCGCAGAGGCTAATGAAGTACCTTTTGAGCCCAAGTGTTTCTGAAGAGGTGATCTCTCCAGCTCAGAGCTGAGACTCTAATGAGGCAGGATAAGGATGACTTGTCTGCTAATGCTCATTCTTCACTTATCCTCGCTGGAAGAAAGAGAGAAAAAAAAAGTTTCATCCACATGTTTAAGAAATCCAGGGAGCCCTTGAGTAGAAAAAAGTATTAATGCTACACCTTCAGTGCTCACAGGGAGAAAGATCACGAAGAAAGAAATAAGAGTTGCTTTGCTCCCCACACCATACACACATGAATTTCATTGTTCAGAAACAGCTATATGGGATCAAGCAGGGAATATTACTGAACAGTGGTAACGGGAAAGGACTAATCTCTGGGAGTCATCAATGATATTGTACTCTGAAAGGACAGTGTCTTACCAAATCTTAAGCAGAGTTTGAATGACTAACACCTATATTATACTTGCTAAATATATGATTTACCTAAATAGAGCAGCTGTTTACTGCAGAGCTTTCCCCACTCAATCAAGTGCCTTCCCTACTTAATCAAGTTGCTATTTGGAAAGAAAAAAGCACAACATAAAAATTAACCAAACTAGTAGCTTTATTGTGCAACTCTGTATACTCCTCTCAGATGACATATTTTTATTACGCGGAGTGAAAAGAAATACACATCAGTTCATGTTGGCACAAACCTTTCAAATGAAGGAAACAAGTGCTAGGTCACAGTTTTGCCTACCCTATGTATTTAAGTGCTCACAATACAGGAGAAAACCTTCAAAAGACTCTCAAGTGTAAGAGACCGAGGCCGTCTGGAGATAGCATAATGGGCTTAATCCAGAGCTCTTCCTAGGAAAAGGGGTGTATAATGCCTATATTTTGACCATGAGATTGTAATTGTAGTTTGTCCGTTTTTTATTTTTCCCTTGGGCATAATAGCTCCTTTTGGCCATCAGTTAGCTAGGAAATATGGAATTAGACAGTTAATACTGTAATTTTTGATAACTCCAATAAATATGTTTACTCCCTCGCTTTGTAATCAATGTTGGTCAGTAACTAGACACTTCTCAGTAGCCTGATATTAAAATATACCTATGTTGCTGTGAAATTATTATTGCAAGGATTAACAGAGTTAGGTTGAAAATTACTATGATCATTGTGCTATAACGCAATTCTTTTTATCTTTTCCTCAATCAAAAAACGCCCAACAGAATTTCAACAAAGAGCAAGTCAGACACACACACAATCCTTAGAAGATGACAAAAGGTGTGTCATTCAAATGAATAACAGGAAGAACCCCAAACTTAAACATTTTGGAGATGCACTGCATAGGTGCATTTTGCCAAAAGCCAAACTGTCCTTTTGGCCCATGTGGATCCATGACAGAAGAGTGGGAAATCTGTGCCAGCACCTTCTGCAGCTTCTCACACTGGTCCTTTATGTCCCATTCTCCTGCAATCCTGCACCACTCTGCAGCTTGTGGAGTCTCATTGACAAGCTTTTCACAGCAATTGCAATTGTGATTTAGGCATGTGGATTACTAACCTATTGCCCACACCAAATGCACAAGCCAGTTAAAACTTTTCTGAGGTCTTATAGAATTTCGTTGTGTTTCTATATCTGCTGTGACAGCAAAGATAATTACAAGTATTTCTGAGTTAGGAGATAGCAATACAATTTGTTATTACATTTAATTAATAATTTATCATAATTTCATTACTAACCAGCAGACTTCAAGATGAAATACCACTTAAATAAAAACATCAGCTCTAAATCTACCTCTTGACAAAGTTTTAATTTGTTTTCTAGTTTTAAGTACATATGTTATTCCTGCTAACTCATTTGAAATTATAATCCTCTGAAAAATCAAGAGGTTTATAATTTGTATATACCAACCTGGGCCTTAATTTTAGTTCTCCAGTTAATTCAATCAGTACACTTGCCTCAAAATCTTTTTGTTCTATTTAATAAGTAAATTAAGTTTTAGAAAATGGAGATCATCTGTTATTTTTCTCTATAGTACTTCACCCTTTCTCTTTCCTTTTTATTGCTTTTCACATCTTCTATTTTACCTCTAGATCAAGGTACTTTTAAGCTTGAAGCCCATCAGTTCCATTTTTTTTTTACTGCACATTTCCAGCATCAGAGAAGAGTAATCACAAGATTACATCTATGTCTTGGTTAGAAAAGCTCATGACTCCTTGGTGTTAGTGCCTCAGCAATTCAGCTATGCTGTAGGAGTTGATCTAACTACATATTAATAAACGCATTATATCGAATTTCTTTAAAAAGACAGAGGAAAATTTTCAGGTAAAAATGTCTTCCAATAACAGATTGAATTTCTTTATAAAGAACTTTAAATTTACCACAGAATACTATATCACAAATAAAGTTTCCAATGTTAAAACATTAACATACACAAGAAATACAAGAAGTCACCACTTCCTTACTACTGCTCAGAACAACTTCAATAAACTTTGATAAAAATTTTCAGGATGTGAAAGAATATACAAACCGGAACCAAAATTAAAACCGAAAGGGAAAAGGGACTGTGGGGCCAGGTGGTGATTTGTTAACCAAAACCAATAAACATATTATTGCCTTGGTAGGCAAGAGACCATGAAGTACAGAAGGTAGGAGACCACAGGCTCCAAATTTTTGCTAAGAGCTGTAGAAAGTTATGCTAAAAACAGATTATGAAAGGTGGCAAAACAAGAAAGCATGACTGGGCTATCCACCAAGTGGAAAAGTGCTGCCTCAACAAGGCAGGGGTATAAAAGGGACTGCTTTTGCTTAAAAAAGGTGTTTGATCATCATTCAGAGACTGTGCCCAATATACCACAAGACACTTGTGTGAGTGTGTAATTAATAAACAATATAAAGCCTTGGACAGTTTTGCTACAGTGGAACATGAGAAGTTGATACATTCTGAGCTCTTTAGCTTGGTTAAGGGTGACAACAGGGAAATCACAGAGTAGCCTCTCCTTTTCCAGATATGGAAATCATATGGAATTTGTTCAAGCAACTAAGCAACTCAAAGTAAACTATGCTAGAAAAATCCTTACTTGCATTTATCCTAACTTGTTAACTTCATTTGGCTCCATAAATAGAAGTAGGATTTCTTGTGTCATGGTATTCTTTCAAGTCTATATAGATCTAATATTCATAAAAAATCTTGAGGTAATGAAAATCCTTCTCTGTGACAAGAGGTAATACCTACCCACAGTTTCAAAACCAGAACCAAATATATGTTTCTAATGTCAGAATCCTTTCAGCTCAGCCTGCTCACAGTTTTCTTGTGTCTAGAGCAATCTACCTGTTTGTGGTAAAGAAGATTGATCCTATTGTAGCTGGGTCATTTCATTCCCTCTTCATTGTCTCCTACCCAATCCATATCCTGCTGGAGGAACACACGTGCTTTTCTGAAGAACCCTTCTTCCTGAATATGGTTCGTATCTGTTATTGTCTCCCCTTTCCTATTTGTTTTGATAACTTCAGCTTTCAAGTACAACTCCAAAGCTTGAAATCAATACCAATTCCTGTGTACTGTGAGTTCAAGGCAACTTGAAAATTATACACAGCCACATACTTAGTTTAGCAAAGTATATCACATATGCATGTAGGCTCACGTATAACATGCTTATAGCACACATCTGTAGTGCCCCTTAAATGTAGAACCAGAAAGACTCATTTTAATATTTGACATAAATAAATTTTTTTGAATGTAATCTCTGTGCCTTGAAACAGTATCTACTTGACTTATCTATACCTTACTTCCTTAGTAACAGAATTTTTATAAGTAATTTCCACATATTATGGTGATAAGTCTCATGTAAAAATCTGTACTTAAAATAAAATTCTCATTTAGGAATAATATAATTATTGTGTTCATAGTTTATTGAAAAGACAATGTATCATTCAAATTAAAAATCAGCATTCCTGATTCCCTTCAAAAGGGCTTAATCTGTCCATTTTGCAGAGAGGTTGAAACATGGAATCTTTGAATAGAAAATGAAACAGATGTAAACAAACAAGAGCAAGGATGAGATTCAGGGTGATATCGTGTCCATGTTTGAAGGGAATTACGTTCTAATTATTGACTAACAGAGAAAGAACTAACCTGATAAAAATCATTCCAGTTTCAATATAAATGGAATTATTAGAAGTTATGGAATGTCATCTATTAGTTATGTATTATCGCGTTACAAGCTTTCATGAAATAGATTCATAATATCTTTCTTACCATTGAATCTCATTATTTTTATTAGGAGAGCTCTTCTGCTCTTAAGGTAGTTGTTCTCTCTTTTGATATGAAGTACTAATCATACACAGAACATGAAATGACTAACTAATATTAATCATAAGAAATTACATTCTGAATAATATCTATTGCTTCAGTACACACATAAGAATTCACTAAATTTATTGACTAATCAGGCTTTGGTCATAATGGACTACAGTACAGAGACAGCTGTAGAAGACTATCTAAGATTCTATGTCAGTTCCTAGAGTAAAGGAAGTACATGTGCTCAGGACAATACAATTTAAAGTAACAAAAATAAAAGTGAACCAGATAAGCTGTATTTTTGCTTGCCTGGTTAAGGAGTGCAAGTAAACAAAATTATAAGAAAAGTGTTTATGTGTGCTCCATCTTTTATTTTCACTCACATGGGAAATGATGTATTACACACTACTCACTTTCCTTCCTATTATATTCAGTCGACTGCATCAGTTGGAACTTGAGGAGGGGAGACATTCGTGGTGGGTTTCAAACATGGTCGTAGGCATAGATGACTCAGGCCACAAAATACTGTACAGGCATCTCTGACAGACTAATCAGTTTGACGCTAACAAATCCATAAAATATCTTTCTTCTGTAAATGACTTACTGTTTCTGCTCTTCTAATACTGGAAACCAATGACCTAAACCAGCAAATTTCACCTACAGCACAATGTAGGTCAGCTAGGAGCAAGTAGGACACAGAATTGGTATGCAATGACTGCAACAGCGTAAAGTCTTTATCAGTACAAGGTTGTTTACATTTTAAGTGTATCAGTCCAATATTTAGAAACATATTTACTCTATTTCCTAGGAAACACAAATATCATCAGACTGGAAGGTAAACTTTCAATACCTAGTAAACAAGATCTTTATTTCAGCCAAGTACAATGCTTGGTGTATAACACACATTAACAAGGTTCTCTCAGATTTACTTTGAGATCCTTTACTGCAGCATATGGGTAGAGAAAATAATAATTCCGATAGCTATTATGAAGCAAGACATTCCACAGAGGTCTGACAGGAATTTAATCATCAGCAGCATTCTTTTCTTTTATCACCTTTATTATCCTAAAACTTTTTACTGTCTGTCTACCTTGTGCTGGTCACTGATTTTGCCCCTAAAAAGCCAGACATTCAAACACCTCGCTAAGTTTTATTAACCATTCATTTCTTAAAGTCTCCTTTTCACTGATGTCAAGCCTATTTCCCCTACCTGACTAGCAAAAGCACCCTAATAGCAGCAAAGTAGCAGAAAACCCTCATGGAGCTCAGCCTCCTCCTTGCAACTGACAGCACAACAGCCTTCTACACACTTACCCTCTTTTGTTCAAGACAGACAAGAAAGGAGGAAACTTGATAGGGAGATAGCAGTTTAGAAACTTGACATCTCACTGCCTGATGCTCGCTTTCATCAGCTCTTGACTTCAATACTGAAAAATAATGAAGAATAACGTAATCAAAACTGACACCATGCGTCTGCTTAGACTCATGGTGCCTATATGCTACTACAGAGTACAATAACATCATCTTTTTTTTTAAAGCATTTTGCTATTGAACAAAAAGTATCTGTACCTATACTTTTTCATTGCCTATATCAGTCAAATCAGTCTTTAGCAAGGAAAATTCAAATGAGTTTTAGATGCAATAATTAATATTTCTCTAAGTAATATGTCACATTGGTGTACCACAGAATATTAAATAAACCAATCACACCACCAAGAGTGAAAGGAATCAGTGACTTTTAGAAATGTATTTTCTATTTTGTAATTTAAAAAAACATACCAAGGGTACCAAATAAATTCTGTTTGAAGGTTTTCAATTGTTATAAAAGAAGAGCTACTTCAAGTTTTAGCCTTGTGTTATTTTTATTGCTCTTTCTCCATTCTTCTTTTTTTTATCTCCTTCTTCAACAAAGAACTAAAAGCTGTGAGAAAATGAAAGAAGATATTTTTCCATTTACTGCTAGTGTTTGTACGTATTGCTACACTTACACCTACTTAACTGTAGATGTACAGATAAGCATGTTTTCCATCCCACACCAGTTACTGTTGTTTTCCCCTATTTATTCCTCTCAATGCATGAGGAAAAAAACTTATTTTTAGAATAAATGGAAACACAGCAAGAGGGAGCAAAGCAGCAATGCTATTCTACAACAGCAAGTGGCTAAGATGTTGGTCTGATAGTTGGCAAACCTGAGGTAAGTAGTTAGACATGGATAAATGGACTTGATCTTTTCCAGTCTAGCCTCATGCAAAATCCATTCTATTTGTTTTTCTAAAGAAAAGTGAAGTAATCAGTATCTTTCATTTCAACATGAAATTGTGTCATAGAACATAATCACTCAAAATTCATACATCGTCACAGAAAGTTTGTTTCAAAGAATATTCTTCTCCAATATTAAAATGTTGATACAAAAATTTCCAGCGTTCCTACTCACATTTTTAAAAGAAGGCAAAATAATTCCCTATGACACTGTTACATAGATAAGTCAGAATGCAGCATGCTTATGACATGATTTTAAAAGATGTGCAGAATATATTCTTAGACAGAGGCAGTGAAATAGTAAAAAATGTTCATAAACATTTCAAGAGAATTTAGTACCACTTTAAGAATGTGATTTATGAGTAAGCAAGCACTGGCTCAGGTAGAATTAAAAAAATTAATAAATAAAAAGCAGCAAAATTCCACCAAACCCTCAGAAACTTGTGTTTTCCCAAAGCTTCAAGCAGACAGTTTGCAAGGTTCAGTTACTGCACAAATTATAAAAGCAAGCTAAACAGCAAAATCAGCAACAGTCCTGCTGTGCCATAACCTACTGTTACCAAAAGTGATATCCTGGGTTGTAGAACAAGCTGTGTGGAAGCCAAACATTCTAATACTGACCACATTCACCCCTTCATATGCAGCAAACTTTGATTTTTAAGTGATGTCTAGACGACACATTACTCAGATTCTCATTTCAGTAAAATTAGGATTATAGGTTTTTGTGTATTTTTCTGTACACCCAGTTCAAGAACCGGCCTCTATCAATCAATGCTTTTCCCACCTTTTATAAAGCTCTATGGGTTTTCTTGTTTTCAATACCTTTTCTGTTATTCATCTGGTTTATGTGCATCTTTTGCATAAAGGTTTATTTGGTTTTCTTCAGGGAAGTTAAAGTTCTTGCTATTTGCCACCAAACAAATACATATACTGCTGTGATTGCAGTGTATGTCACTTAATCGACATTAGTTTAGTTACAAGTTAAGAAGTAAAACAATAATATTTGGAAAATCTAGATTAACAATATATTACCTTAACAGAAAATTATCTCTGTCTTCATTTTCTAAATGTAATTTTCTTTTCTAGTTACACAGATTCCAGGACAGCTGTTTACTACATCTACTGTTCATTATGACTTATCAAACACTTCTTAACATACTATAAGAAACACAGAACTCAAAATGAAAGGCTAAAACCTAAAACATAGAGATAACTTACAACAAGTGGTCAAGTGGGAAATATCAAGGTTATAAGCATCATTTCAGTTCTGGGCCCCTCACCACAAGAAGGATGTTAAGGCTCTGGAGAGAGTCCAGAGAAGAGCAACAGGGCTGGTGAAGGGGCTGGAGAACAGGCCTTAT
>WAAB01004533.1:0-39358 GCA_013389865.1 Piaya cayana | reverse complement strand
GGAGCTGGCCTCTTCTCCCAAGTGACAGGGGACAGGACGAGGGGGAATGGCCTCAAGCTCCACCACGGGAGATTTAGGCTGGACATTAGAAAAAAAATTTCACAGAAAGGGTCCATGGGCACTGGCATACGCTACCTAGGGAGGTGTTTGATCCATCTTCCCTGAAGGTGTTTAAGGCACGTGTGGATGAGGAGCTAAGGGACATGGTTTAGTGTTTGATAGGAATGGTTGGACTCGATGATCTGGTGGGTCTCTTCCACCCTGGTTATTCCATGATTCTATGATTCTATATCATAAATTAAAAATTAAAAATTTATCAATACACATACCTGGACCACATCATCAAACGGACTCCAACTTATGTACAAATGGAGAGGCACTTGTATTTTTCATCTTAACTGAACAATAAACACAAATTATACTTTTTTGAGAACATTCTACTTGTAGACCTAGTACATTTGTAAAAAAATACATAAAGAAAAAACCAAAATATCAAATCCAAACTTCTAAAATTGCTCTCTTGAACTGCTTATGTCAATTAGAGCATCTCCAGTTTCAGAATGGTAAAATGAAATCAGTAAGAAAACCAACTGAAAGTTGTGCCAGTTAGTCAAGAAATAACCATATTCATCTTCAGCTAAAACTTATAAACACATTAACGGAACAGCACTGCATACTTATCTCATGAGGGGACGAGCAAACTTAATGACAAATTAATTCTTTGTATTATTTTTTATGCATGAAAACATCAACAACAAAGCCCAAAACTGAATGGACCTTCTTGAAAAACAGAAAAATTACTCAAGAGTATACAAACTCCCAATAATTTTCTGATCAAGGTTCCTTTTTCCAGTATAATTCAACACTGACTGTTATGGAGCTACACTAGTCCATGCCAGATGGAAGTCTGGATTTCATCAGAAAGGCTTAACTGTAGGAGGGAACAATAAAAAGCTAAGTTTCTCTGTCAGTAATTAGACATTAAGAATAATAATAGTAACTATGATCAAGGGGAACAAGAGGCTTCAGCATAAGTTTTGGCCAAAGCCATGCTGAGCTACAATAAGATTATAGAACAGAATGCCAGAGATGATCACAAAATGGGAGAAAATTTCTGAAAGGCTAATGACAGTGCTATCAAAATCACACCTGGCAGGAAAACTACAACAACATATCTGTTGTTGGGAACTGGCTCTTCTCTTTGAAGTGGAGAACTACCTTAGGTTATTTGTTGTGGCTGTCATGAAATGAAATAAAAGAGCAAAATAAAACTGAAATTTACTCTTACGGTCCAAATCCCAGGAGACTTTTCCCAAAGTTCCTCCTGTTTATAAGAACACAAGATTCCTTTACATATTATGAATACGTGAGAAACAGACATGCTATATTAAAGGCTGTGGGGTCTGGAAATTTGACTTACAGGATACATTCAAACTTCCCACTTTCAGTGAATGGAGACAAACTGAAATAGTACAACATGGAATTTTAGCATGTATTTTCATAACTTTAAATAAACTCATCAGCTGCCTCTATATGTGTTCTCCAATGAACTGGTTTTGCAAATAAACCTAAAAGCTTCTGTTTGTGATGTAATAAGGCCAGTAACATTACAGAAGGAAAGTGGGCTTACTGTTAGCTATCTCTAACAATACTGTCTACTGTAACAGTCCCACTGCACATACCACAAAAAGAGATGCATCCAACCTAGGTAGGGGAAAACAGAATGTTTCTACAAAATAAAAATTAAAAAAAATCATCTTCTGAAATTCTACTGAATTGTCTAAGGTGATGTTTTGGCTATCCCAAAGAATTGCCATATAACCTCTCAAGACTAAAGGACTCTCACACTAGAAACTCTACATCAGTGAGGTCCGACCTTTTGAAACTTGCCAGTGGTTACAAAATCACATGGAAGAAAAGAGGGAGTGCTTAGCTAGTCTTTGTCAGAAAATGGGAAAGTATCACAGTAATGTAAATGCTTGAATCTCTTAAAAAAGTACTTATACATAACTGTGCTGGCAGAATGCATTTATTCTGATAATATATAAAAGTGAAGAACAAGCCTAGAAAAACAAAGCTAGTAAGTGTCTAACTGCACAGCACTCTGAGAAAGATTTCCAGCTGGTACATGTTTATTATTTTAAGAAATTTGCTGGAATTCTGTATAGCAATAGCACAGTAATTATGAAAAACTAAGAAGCATTGGAGTTTGCCTTTCAGTAACACTCTGCCAGGATCTCAGAACAGCAAAAGCTGTATCTGATTGTAGATTTACAGAAGAGGATTAAAGACTTTCTTACTTCATGACCATTTCAGGACTTGTATGTTGCAGATATGAGGTAATACAATCATCAGGGAATTGCTAGCAATCTCTCCCCCCTCATGGACAAGTTACACTAAACAGAACTGGTTTTAATAATTTTCAAAGAGCTGTCAGCATCTGAAATATAAACAAACTTAATGGAAAGAAAATTAAAAGGCACTCCTGACTTTTTATTTTGTGACTTACACAGTTTATGGACTTGAGAAACTGCATGAAAAATAAAATTGAATTACTACGTGGTCCTTAAATAGTTTCAGAGAGAGTAATCCTCCCTTTCAAACAGATTCCTTCCAGCTCAAGGATTAAGACTTACTACATACCTAAGTTTCAAATCTCGCACGCTATACTGACAGTGACTGCCTTACATAGAATGATTCATAGAACCCATGTTACAGGTATTCCTGTAATATTTTTACTTTAATAAACATCTAATCAATTTTCCTTTGAAGACAATATCCAAAATACTGGTGACAACTACTTCATTGCAGGGCCTCATATTTCAGCAATCTCCCCTTTTCTGTAAGGCCATGACGCAAGATGACTCAATATCATAATGGCTCAGCTGCATTTCAGTTTTATTCTCTTTAATTTTGGCATGGTTTATAACCTTCTCAGATCAAGGCAAATCTCCAGTGCTGTAGTTTACTGTTACACAAAGGCAGGAGGAGATAGAGCATACAATGCCTATATTGTTAGGCTTGCAAGAATGTATTTTATGAGGTTGTCGCCAAATCTGATAGCCTGCAAACTGTGCTCCTTGACAACAGTGCAACAAAAAGAAAACAAACATATAAGCAAACAAAAAACTCACCTAAACTCACCCACCACTATTTTCTAGTGAACTATTAAAAAGTAGCAGAGAAAGACTTCAGGAACAGGGTTAGTTTTCACAGTTTAGAAAATAAAGTGAAAATTCTCAAGCTAGTTCTCTGTTGTAATTTAAACCTAGCAGGAAAATAAGTGCCACACAGCCACTTTCTCACCTTTCCCCCCTCTTCCTCACAGTAGGACAAGGAGGGAAATGAAAAAATTAAAAGCCATGGGTTGAGATAAAGACAATTTAACATGACAGCAAAGAAAGAGACTATAATAATAGAACATACAAAATCAATGAGACACAATACAATTACTCATCACCCAATGACTGATACCCGGCCTTTTCCAGAGCAGCAATCACCCCCAGTCAACTCCCTTACCCCACCCCAGTTATATGCTAAACATGGCATCATATGGTCCGGAATAACCCTTTTTCCAGTTTGAGTTGGCTGTCCTGTCTATATTTCCTACCAATTTCTTGTTCACCTGCTCACTAGTAGGGTATAGGAATCCAAAAAATCCTTAGCTTAGTATAAACACTGCTTAGCAACAACTAACAGCATCAATATGCTGTTAATATTACCCTCATAGTAAATCCAAACCACAGCATTATACTAGGTACTAGAGAGAAAAATAACTCTATCCCAGCTGAAACCAGGACATGATGGGATTTCTGCACCACCTAACTTGGCTCTGTAGCAGCTTAAACCAGCCGTGCATTCTGGAGAGAAGAGCCCAGTGTTGAGCTCAAGAGGTATACGCTGAAGGGCAGCAATGTATGAGATCCCACCTTTAGCATTTTCAATATCCAGTCAAGAACAGGGATTGCCATTAAAAAGAATTAAAAAAATAAACAGTTCTTAGGTACCATATTCAATCCTGTCATTCAATCTTACATAGAGATTAAGTCCACAGAGATTAAGCCTGCTTTCTTTACCTGCTGTTGTAGCCACTTATTACACATCAGTTGTGATGGAGACAAGTAACTAAGAACCACTCACATACTCTCTTTAACTGTTCTCCATAACTGATAACAGTTACAGTACAAGGTAGAGTTGTGAACCAATAGTAACTTCACATCCAACAACGGTAACCTTCAATGAATGACAGCATATACTCAAAAGAGTTCCAGAGAGACTGTGTACCTGACCTATCCTGCCCTTTTGATGAAAAACAATCTAAAAATATTGCAAACAAAGAACACCCACCTGTAAACATCACATGACCAATTCATTTTTTAGCAGCCTCCAATGANAACAACTAACAGCATCAATATGCTATTAATATTACCCTCAGAGTAAATCCAAACCACAACATTATACTAGGTACTAGGGAGAAAAATAACTCTATCCCAGTTGAAACCAGGACATGATGGGATTTCTGCACCACCTAATTTGGCTCTGTAGGGCCTAAACCAGCCATGCAGCCTGGAGAGAAGAGCCCAGTGCTGAGCTCGAGAGGCATAAGCTGAAGGGCAGCAGTATATGAGATCTCACCTTTAGCATTTTCAATATCCAGTCAAGAACAGGGATTGCCATTAAAAAGAATTAAAAAAATAAACAGTTCTTAGGTACCATATTCAATCCTGTCATTCAATCTTACATAGGGATTAAGTCCACAGAGATTAAGCCTTTCTTTACCTGCTGTTGTAGCCACTTATTACACATCAGTTGTGATGGAGACAAGTAACTAAGAACCACTCACATACTCTCTTTAACTGTTCTCCATAATTGATAATAGTTACAGTACAAGGTAGAGTTGTGAACCAATAGTAACTTCACATCCAACAACAGTTACCTTCAATGAATGACAGCATATACTCAAAAGAGTTCCAGAGAGACTGTGTACCTGACCTATCCTGCCCTTTTGATGAAAAACAATCTAAAAATATTGCAAACAAAGAACACCCACCTGTAAACATCACATGACCAATTCATTTTTTAGCAGCCTCTAATGAACTTGTATGTTTAGTGGTTTGGGGTTTTTTTAAAAAAGTTTAAGTGGAGAGCATTTACTTGATTACTTTCCAGCTGGCAGTGATTTGGCTACCTGGTTTCAGGTGATAAAAAGTGAAAAATGCTGTCAAACAAGCTGCAAAAATTCCCATTCTCCTAAACTCTTCTTCAAGGGTAACTGGTCTTTTCAGTAACATCAGGTTTAGGAATCATTTATTTATTTATTTATAGCTTTTTTTTAACTGGATGGTTTATTAAGGAGTAAGCCATAGTTTCCTTGACTCACAAAAATGTGGCTATGTAAACAGTGTAGTAATGATCTTTCTCAGCCTGATGCTTCACTCATTCAGATCTATAAATCGCTCTCAGAAACAAAGAGTCTAATGTGAGACAATGACTCAAACCAGAAATCTAATTTAATTTTACTGCAATTAAACCAAACAATTTAGAGTGTTGGGTTTTTTTTTTAGACATAAGAAGTTTTTCTACCTTCCATAGTATTTTATACTGGTCTCCCCCTTCTGTCTTACGTATGCCTAATCTTGCAGAAGGACAGCTTTAAATCAGGTTCTGTACTACATACTGTTTTCAGAACAGACTCTGGTTCCATTTTCAGAAACAGCAAAATCAGGTTCTTTTTCTGAATTTTCATGCCTTCCTGATTATGGTATGTCCAAAGACTTATTTTATTCCCAAGGCTATATCTTTCCCCTATTCATAACCACTACAATTTGCAGATTAATAAACTTGAACCTTCTTCTCTGTTCCTCTCCCACAACACTCTTTAATTTCTTTTTACAGCTAAGGGCAAATGACTTCCCTATTGAATTAATTGACAGCTGAGTGATTTTGCAGACAACAGGATTTACAGAAATAGTAAAAAAATTATCAACAATAATCAAAGAATATACAGAGACAAAACAAATTTTGCAAAAATATGTTCACTGATTTATTATCTTCACTCATTAAAGCTCACTCTGTTACGCAGCCAACGCGATCTGTTTTATCCAACACAAACCGATACTTAGGTCCACATTTGACTGGATGCAAATTTGCTGAAGGATATAGATAACTGAGGTTATGAAAACAATAATAAATTCAGTATGACAATATTCTTCCTAGAATACAGATGGTAATTTCATACGGCTTGCATTTGTATGGTTTTAAAACTGTTGTAACATGGTTGAGCGCTAAATTACAAGATGTTTCCACGAGAGGAAAGATATTAACTACTTGTGTGTGTGCAGACAGTATCGTATTCTGCTAATCATCCTAATCTCTGAGTCATGAGGACTATATATGTAGATACACAACATACCAGAAAGCAGTCCAAGTACCATAGGCTTATTTTAGCAATGTCTGGAACACATTATTACAAAATACATGTATCTTATCTCTAAGTGAGCAATTCACAGAAGATAATTCATCAACTACTCTTTTTCTTCTGACAGTGGACTTCAATTTCCAGAAAGCTATTTTTTTTTTGACTCATCTCAGAATCTTTTTAATGAACAGAGAAAAAACGTCTGGTCAGATTTTGAAATAAGAACTGTCTTGGTTAATTATGGATTGTACATACAGTTTCTGGTGTACTCATTTTCTCATTAGATTATCTCAATTTTAAAATTGGGAAAAAAAGATTAACATAAATAACGTGGTTTAGACTGGTGTTCCCTTGAAGTTTAAGGACAAGATGATGATAAGCAAGACAGCATAAATTTGGAAGTTGTAAACCATGCTGTTGTGTGAAACATAGGTCTTTTCTTGAAGTACCATTATAACAAAGAATAAAAATAGCTTTATCTTTCCTTTTAGCCTTCTGATTTAACTTTTTTTTTTTAGTTAGGAATCACAGAGATAACTGCACTTATAATATTTAAACCATGACTCTTCAGCAGCCAACTCCATAGGAATATTCAAAATGCTGTAAAGTGAAGAAGTGCATGTGTAATTTTTTTTATCTTGAGTATCACAGTGCGATCACATACTTTTTTTTTTCCGTAAAATCACTACATAAGAACAACTGCCCTGGGACCCTCTGAATGAACTTTGTGCTCAGTGGTCTCCCTCCCAACAACAGAAAGGTGAGAATTACCAAAGAAGAGCACCCTGCATAGAACCAGACGATATTGCATTGGTCTTAACTTCCAGCACTCAGTGGCCCATGAGTTTCTCAGGCAGAGGTTCTGGTTTTGTATTTTAAAATTGGGACTTAAAAAAAAACCCCAACAAACAAAAAATAAACAAACAAACAAACAAAAAACCAGGCTGAGATATCCACTGACATTAGCAACAATCACCAAAAGTAATTTCCACAGAGCTAGACGGTTCACAGAAATAAAAACTATGTTATTGGACAATACTACCACTGAGAGTCTGGTTCCACCCTCTAATCATACTCTGATTTGATAATCAGACAGGTTCAGGGCATGTAATATTTCCCAATCCTTATTTACTAGCTCCAGCTGAAAGCGAAATCAGACAACTGTTTCCAAGTGGGATCTGTTACATGCTCCAGCATAGCAAGAGTTTTGGTCATTTCAGTACAAACAGATGGATATAATATGTGAACCACTCTGATATACTTCCAAAATAAGGTTCCTATATTACATTCACATACACATTCAAGTCAAATTATTTGAAAATACTAATAAATACAACTGCAATTCTGACACCTATGAATCTGTCACAAGGCAGTTATATTTAAACTGGCCATCATTAAATGTATTTCCAGTGCATTAAGTGTACAGCAGAGAACAGTGATGAGATGTCCTGATATTAAAAGATAAGCTCATTTGAAGAGGCACAAACAAAAACATGTTTACTTTAGTCAAATTTTGCATCATATATCTTCCATCATGGTCTTTGCATTTGTACCATGTTGAGAATCTGACAGTTCTAGACTTTCAGCACAGAAGTGAGTGAATTCAAATCTGTGTGCCCTTGTGATGTGAAGTTGTCTACACTAATCACATTGCTGGGGGAAAGAAAAAGGGAGGGGAATAAAGTGATTTAGCCTTTGTGACCCTTTCAAGAATTAGCAGACTTGTAATTGTTTCAAATCAAATCCTGACTCAAGTTTCCTTCAGCAATTCACTTAAAGTAAATTTTAATAGTGAAATTGCAAGCTGAATTATGTGGAACTTAGTCTCCAGATCACACAAGCACATATCCACACATTTTCTTCACTTTGAATTGCATTAGAAACTATCCAAGTATTAGCTTCTGTTTTATCATACTGAAATTATGAAAAATACATACACCTATTGGTGATTATATTTCTAGTTTCACACAGTTCTGCCTTTCATGAGGCTTTTGCAATCCATCATACTATAGTTGGTGCACAACTTAATGCCCAAGACTGCTTCCACACATCCTCTGCAGGTGATGTGAGGTATGTGCTCCCAGAGCAGACCTGCACCAGGCAGGGGAGGACAAGGCAGAGGCATGATTTAATTTGAATTGAACTACCTTTGGACTAAAGTTTGCTTGCCGTGAGATCACAGCATCACATCCAATTTTGCAAAGGTCGTTATCACATCTGATGCGTCTACACTTCTCTGGGACTGTCTCTGCTCAGCATTGTGTCTTGTAAACGTGCCTACCTGCAAAACTGCTGATGCAAAATTTAAATGCGTGGCATAACTGTGATGTAGTCATGGTTTTTTTTAGACTCTAGTGAGTTGACTTTGTTGTCCCACTTTCCGCTCTGAAACAACTTTAAATCTTGACCTTTATAATGAACTTCATTTAAAAAAATCTCATATCTATGTTGAAGCAGAATGTAAAATTTTTTGCATATACATTTTTATATATAAAATGTGTGGGTTAAAGGGAGGGTAATTCGGATTACAAATGTCTATCTTACTGCATACCATTATCAGACAAATGTAGGAGAATACACTGGGTTATACTGGATCTCATGCTCTTGAGCACAGGTTGAGTGACTATCCCTACTTTTCTTCTCCCTTTATACCACAGAGAACTGAGTTCTTTGTGTAAATGAACTTAGTTGTGTAACTAAACTTGCAAGCCTAATTTAGTGTTTTAATTCCAGGTGTATTTTCTGTTGTTCTTTGTACATAGGCAAGCAGATGCTCAGCATCTCTGAATATAAAATCATTAATTTGATGCCTAAATGTAAACTTGAACAGGATTTTGAGTATCAAATTTTGGTTTATATCACCATTCCATCCCACATATCTCTCACCCATGGATTTCCTTCAGAGAATGCTTTGGAAGCCTTGCCACAATACTGCCCCAGCGTCACTTAGTCCACTTATGGCTTCAGCTCTGACTACTTTCTATACATGCTGACAATTCATCCATGTAAACTACATAGTAGCTCTCTATAACCTTTATGTTCCAGGCTAAATGGCTGTGTGGTATGGAACTTCATCCTCTTCAACATTTTGCGTTTTTATGAAGCTGACATTTTCCTTATTTGGGGTACACACATTGTGTAATACCTATAGAGCCATACAGTCTTTATAGTAATATTTTTGCATCCTCTTGTTTTAGTCAATCAAGCGTAAAGCAGTAGATATAGAATAATATAACATGAGAGTCATTTACTTAAGATCACTAGGAGTGCAGAAAAGGTCACAGAGACTAAATACAAAGGTTATGTCAAGTTTTTGAAATAAAGCAGATGGTGTTTTTAGCTTTTAGCAAGTAAATGTAGTTCACAGCGCTTCGACTTGAATTTTGTAACATCATATTAATTACAACAGTGAACTGGATGAGCTAAGTAGCTCCTCTTATCTTTTACCAATGAGTCCTTTAGACTGAGAGGAAAAGCCTTCTTAAGCCTGCAGAAGTACAGTGCTTGCAGCAAGACTGTATCTGAATTAGCTCACCACTCCTAACTTCCACTGATGGGACTTGTGGGCATGTAAGGCTGTTCCCAGAATGCTTTAGAGAAAAAGAAAATGAAAGGAAGAGCATGGCCAAGAAAGTGTTTAAATTTATCAGTACAATTAAGAATATATCTTTTCTTATTTTTGCCCACTACAAGTCTTATGTAATTGCGTATTCATCATAAAATATGATGTGATTGTATGTATATGTGTATATAAATACACACATTTTTGCAAATATGTATATATATGAGCATAGTTAAAACTGTACACTGAAGAGATTCTTTTAAGAAGGTCCAAAATTATGCTTGCAAGAATTCCACAGGTGTAATATTATTTTCCTCCTTAAATATTTGTTTTCAATCATGCTACACTGGAGAGATGACTACTTAAAAAAAAAATCTGAATAGTTAGGTATTACAGTTTTTGAATGATGTTGCACTGCATCCTTAGATTTTAATGTGCTTACCATATTTTTTAACCTTGTGCTTCATTAGAAGTAGGTATCGATAATAATTGCCAACAGCAATGCCTAGATCACCTGTTGAGAAGATAAACACGATTCAAGCAGAATCCCATGTGATGACCATTAGTAGATTTATGTCTTATAACTTAGGGTTAAAAAACTATGCCTTTCATGCTTCTATGGCCTAAACTTTACCAAATACAGAATGGTCCTAGTTATCAGAGGCTACGGTATTGCAGCTGTCAAAATTTGTCTGTACTTAGAGGTCTCAGCATTTTTCTTAATAAGTAGATGCTTCTGGTACACTAAACTTAAGGAAAAGAACAGAGAAGTGTTTAGGGTTTCCTTGTTTAGGTTACAGATCATCGTAAGGAAAGCTATAAAGTCCTAGGAATATTCAACATTTTGGAAACATAATTTAGTTCTTAAAATGAGTTTTACAGTTTTTACTGCAAAAATATTTGTGCTATGGAATTTTTTATCCTAATTCAGATTATAAATACTTAAATAAGCAAATTAATTCTAAGCGACATTTCTGCTAACTGAAATGTTTATTTCTTCTCTAAATTAGTACTCTCAGTTTTTCCAAACTCTTTTCATGAAAGACAATGTTTCAGTGAGTCAAATAATTTTCAATATTTAGAGACAGGAGTATAATGACTCAAATAAACCTTTACCATTCACTTACAGACTTACATTATAATATCTTTCTTAGGATTTCTTTCCATTCTGCCTTAATGTATTTTAATGTTTTATTTGGGTTTTTTTACCTGAAGTTGCATCCAGCAAAGGATTTTTTCTGAGATTTCTACAATGGCAGCAAGCTAACTGAACTGAAAAGTCAATTTGCAAGATCAGAATGTCCTATAACCTTCCCATCTTACCTACATTACTCTAGATTCAAACTCTGTTTTCCATTGCATAATGCTCTTCAGTTTCTAAACGAGATCTAAATTATAGTTGCATTCTCTAGGTTTGCTTCACCTAAATGTCTTCAACTGCTCAAACCTTCATGCCTCCTCATCTGTTGTAAATCCAAGATTCTTCTTCTTGAACATCCATCCACCCTATTTTTTCTGTCATTCATACGTGAAGTTTATAACCACTGTAACAAAGTTACCTATATATATGTAAACATATTGTAGGCAGTTATCTTCTGTTTGGTTTGCTAGCTGAAGAGCATGTCCTCAATTTGTCAGAAACATTTAAAATTCTAATTCTCCAAGTGTGCTTGCAGCCCCTGCTGGGCTGAGGTTATCTGCAGACTTCCAATTTCCAAAACATTCTCCTGGTCAGAGCTTTTTCTACCAGGATTTTGCATATGTTCTATCATTTTGTTCTAGTGATAATAAATTTGCCAGCTGTAAAAATTATTCAGTGGTTAAAAACCCTCTTAAACATGTACGTAACTGAGGCTCTTCAGTCCTCTGGACTGGTATGAGACTGGGTATTTTGTTGGATGTACCAGTCATTTTGACACAGAATATCTGTCCCTGCTGATCTACCACTTTGATTCCTTTACTGTTTTTCTGACAGAATCTCTGAGAATACTTCACCTTTAACCTAAACAGGCTTTTATCCATCAATTCTAGAATTTCTGCCTATTTTAATATACATATTTAAAGACAGGTTGTGTTTCTTTTTATGCATTCCATTACTTACTCTGGAAATTTGTTTTAACTTTTATTGTATTCCTCATACATGTTAAGTATTGTTATTTGTTTTATTTTCCTATTTATCATCTACAGTGGGTCAGATTTTTGAAGGATTTCTTCTTGGTTCGATCATTCAAAATTTGTTATTTAGCTATATAAGTTTCTTCCAATTTCTCATTCTGTTCAGCAATACAACACCTCCTGAGACACTATAACTGTTTCCTTAACTAGAATAAAAGCCATATCCAAGGATTTTACTCTTCCTTAGGGCATTTTTGATGAGCTCCCTCATTTTATTAAATCTGTCTGTCTGAAGTTTATTGTCATTCTAACACTTGTATACATAACTTTCTCATTATATGGATTCTAATTGTGTTGTGATTATCATTGTTTTGTAGCTCTGCCAGTACAACAATTTAAATGAACATCTATGTTCTACTTTTATGGGTGAAAGAGGTATTCACATCACCTAACTCCAGACACTTAGCTAAATTTGAACATAGTCTCCCTTGGTTTCCTATATTGTCAATAAAGACAAAAAACACACCTTCAGGAGGTGATTCAGGAAAAAAATACCACTTCTCAATATGCAAATTATACATCTCATCTGAGGAAAAACATTTTGGCTTCCATTTAACTCACCTGCATCTCTATTTTCAGCTTTGCATGGTGTACATAGTCTTTGAGAGATATGATCTCCTTCCTCTGAGCGTGTACACATCCCACAGAGCCAGAAGGGAAAAAGTAAGGTATTCCTCATGAAGCTAGAAGGGAAGAAAAATGGCTTCTGTTCTAATTAGATAATATTAAATAATAATGCTCTAATTTTTAATTAGTCTGTCTTAAAAAAAAAAAAACAAGACAAAACAATTTGTCTGAGCAATGTCTTTATATCTTCATGAAGTCTTCATAACAAGGCAAAACCTCAAGCTGTCTGAGAGTCAAATTACCTAAGTGCTTCTGAAAGAGAACAGTGCTTCATTAAAAGAGGGATTTTCTTTCCACAATTACCAGAGATAGGAGAAATAGCAAGTGATAACTAACACGTGTCAAGTAAATGTTAGAAATAATCTGAACATATATCTATATATATATAGACATATATACACACACACACATGTTTACAGTCTTCTGGTTTGTTTTAGGAAGACCCCCCCGAGGCTTAAATATAAAAGAGAATTAGCAGTTTTGTCAGCTGCCACTTGTCTAAACTAGATGTCCTATGAAAAAATAGTGCTGCAGTTAACATTCATATAGCTGAGGAACCATAGCTATCCATTCCATCCAAAGACAGATGTCTAAGTTTTTACTCATAAAAATTGTATGAGGGATACTAATGGGACACTAATCTCTTGGCACCTCGTGGGACAAAGAATGAATAAGGTATTTAAAGACTATAATACTTGTTTCCTCTGCAAATGCCTTGCAAAATATTATAAACAAATCACCGGTTTCATCATAGTTTGACTTTTGGGACTGTCACCATGACAGAATGAAAGACCCATGTCTTGGCACTCTGGGGCAGTGAAAGCACATATTTGTCTAAGACACTGAACTCCTGTCTGCAGACAGAAGCTTCTGGGAACAGGTGTTTCATCAACTACTCATTGATGACAATTATGTGATATTTACAATTCCAAAACAATGCAGATAGAGCTCTCTCTCTATAAAACTTTAATGAGCAGCATGTTTTGTTGGAAGTGTCATAAAACTTTCATCAAAGTTCGAAATATTCCCAAGAAAACAGCTCTGTCTTTGACAAGAAGATCAGAAATTTGCAGTTTAGATCAAACACTGTGAAGAGGAAGAGAAATGTTGTCTGTTATAATTATTAGGATACGATAATTATACTTTTACAAGCTCAGAAAATTTTTAAAAAGCATCTCAGTAAACACTGTAAAATCCAGTATTAAAATTAGCTTTTATAGTTTTCCTTATAAGGATGATAAACAAAGTCATAGTAGCTAAAAGCTGAACAATAATAGTAAGCAAAGGAATGTTAATTTTACTTTTTTATACTGTTATTCAGAGTGGATCATACCCACTAGGGGAAAAAAATACATACCTGAAAAATAGCATCTTTGCTTCATTCTAGAACAATACTTTTTTCCACATAGGCAAAATTCCTTTACTCCTCTCCCATAGCTAATATTATAGATAAATATATAGAATCAGGAAGTCCTGAGTTTACTGGACCTTATAGCAGTTCTTAAGTGTTAACTTGCAAGTAGTTGGAACTAAAGCAAAGTGTGCAGTTTTTCTACCCAATGGTTGCATGAATAATTGAATAAATGGCCTTTATGACCTTTGAGAGATTAAGAATTAAAACAAATCAAGGCACAAACAAGAACAAGGTATAAGGAGGAAAGTTAGAATGTAATTAAAGAAAGGGTAAAAAAATAGTATAGTATTAGATAGATATTATATGAACAGAGAATATAAAAGTAAATCTCACGTTCAAGAAATTATGAATGTGCATATTCCTTCCAGTTACTACTTACAAGCTAGTTATGAGTAGATTCCAAGATTCATCTTTATGGTGAAACCACAACAATAGGGCTTGTCTTTTCTTTCTGCTTCATTTTTCTGTATGGAGGAACAAGGAATCCCTGGACAAACTTAACCTCAAATAGAAAGCCTGCAGAAGGTATGTAGCCTGGAAGAAAACCAGAGAAACAGCCCAAGTAACTAAGGGTCAGGTTAATAGAGCTATAGCCCTGACAGAATTAGATCTAGCCAACAATGTCAAGGACAACAAGAAAAGCCACTATCCATCGCATTTGAGTAATTATGGGTGTCCAGTGAAGCTCCAACTGACTGAAAAAGGGGAAACAAACCCCATCTTTCAAAGGGGAAAGAAAAGAAGACCCAGATGGTCAGTCTTACCTCTGTGCCCAGCAAGACCACAAAGCAGATCCTCCTGGAAGCTCTGTTGAGGCACACAGAAAATAAAGAGGTAATTGATAACAACCAACACAGCTTCATTAAGGGCAAATTGTTCCTGATGAATTTGATGGCCTTTTTTTATGATAGGGCTAAGGCATGGGTGGGTAAAGGAAGAGTGACATCATCTATCTGGACTAAGGCAAAGCATATGACATTGTCCCAAATGACATTTTGGTTTCTAAATTGGAGAGACATGGATTTAGCAGATGGACCATTCAGTGGGTAAGGAATCAGCAAGATGGTCACATTCAAAGAGTTGTGGTCAACAACTCAGTGTCCAAATGGAGACCAGTGACATAGGTGGTGAGGCACTGGAAGAGGTTGCCCTGAGAAATTGTGGATGGCCCCATCCATAGAGGTGTTCAAGGCCAGGCTATGAGCAACCTAATGCAGTGGAAGGTGTCCCTGGTGATTTCAAGAGGGCTGAAAATAGGTGTTCTTTAAGGTCCCTTCCAATCCAAACCATTCCATGATTCTATGATTTTTGGTTTCAGGAACTACCTTCTGCCCTTCCACATTCCTTTACCAGCTCTCAGTACATGCTACACATTCTTAAGAGGCATGCATCATAAATTCAACATTCTTTTGAAGTCTTCATGGCTAGGTACAGAAATAATGAAGTGTTGATTGAGCTTCAGGGTAACCAAAGCACAACTTAGCTTCCCAGACAGACTTAGGAGGGCAGAGAAATAGGTGGCACTATGCCACAGTAATGAGGTTCCTGATTTCACCTCACACTCCCACCGCTAGGACAGGAACAATGGAATGGAAGCAGTAGGAGGGGACAGGATTGTTCATTTTCAAATAATTTCTCTCCATCATTGGTCCAGCACATAGGCTTGTAAAATTTTTCTGCTACTTGAATGAAAAACTATTTGCTAAATAGATATAGATATTCCACAACACACCTTTTGTTTGCCTGCCTCTTCAGACTTTACTTGTGCTTCTCTTCCTCTGTTGGGACTGCATTTTTAAAAGCTCATTCCTTTCACTTGTGTTTGTATATCTCAGACCTGTGTTTATTCAGCATGTGTTTAAGTAGATATTATGTTCAAAATACCTGAGTTAACAGAGCCAGGCTAGCAATGTAAATCTTTTCCTCATTATGTATCTTCAACACTCACATTACAGTAATTGAGATTTTCTGAACATTATTGAAGACAAGAAAACAAGCAGGGGCAAGATAGCAACAGTGCAAGATTTTTAATAAAAATAGTAGGGTTCATTGAGTTAAAGATCGTCGTAGAAAACTACTCGTTAAATTAAGAGAGAGAGAGATGAAAAAGGATTCATTTAATTATGCACTTGGGTATATAAAATAAGGCACTGAATGCTTTTTACAAAGAAGTTCAGTTATGCTAGTTAAAAGTTTATCTCTCCTTCCAGAGATTTCTATGCTTTCACACAACAAAGACATTGCCACATATGCTGGAAATATAGCTGGCTGAATAATAAAAATAATGTATTCATGGGTAAATTATTCAAAGATTGACAGAAAAATGTTGAATAAATTATTCAAAGAACATCATTTAATAACCTAGAGAGCTGGTCAAATAATGGAAATAAGTATTTCAGATAATTTATTCAGAGACTAATGTCAAAATCCTTTGGCTAGTCCATTAGGAATGAATAATTTGACAAGTTATTGATTATAGCTCATTTCTGTATTAAAACAAAATTCAGCAGGAATGTAGCTAAGCAGAAAGATACATAATTGACAATAAAGTGTCATCATGCTGCTGATGAAAATCTTTTACCATGCATACAAACACATAACCTGCGTTCAGGGATTATTTTGAACAGTGCTTACTTTAAACCTTGTATCATGCTTTTTTTGGTTTTTGTTTTTTTGGTTTTTTTTAAGGTACATAAGTCAGGGTTAATGAGCACATCACCCAGGACTGTGGGCCCCAGCAGGTTATTAAGAGACCCTTGGTAGAAGGATGACTCAGGGTAGCTGCTAGCATAAGCCAAGCTTTCTGTTAACCGAGGCCTCTGCAGACAGGTTTTTTAACACATTGCTGATAACCTGAGCTCATAGCACATAGAGAAAGCCCACTCAGCTCTCAAAGACAGCAGCAGCTGGCTGCCCCTGTGTGACCCTGCTGTGCAGCGAGTCTTTCTGATCAGCCCAGGCACTCAGAAGCCCTGTTAAGGAAAAGTGGGTAGATGAGAAATTTGCCTATGTGCAATGGTCCTCCAAGATGGTGTCCGGGGGATTCGGAGCAGGGGCACTGATTGCAAAACAGCAGAAAAGTGAATAGTTGTTAGTAAAATTGCCCATGGGCTTAGTAATTCTATTCAGGAGCTTTTATCATCTAACAGACATGGCCCACCAAAGTGGAGTTCTGCACATACTTCCCTTTTAGAAGTTTTTGATTAATTTTCCTCTGTAACTTCAGTAAATTGGTTAACTTTGATACAGGACAGCAAAAGCAAATACAATATTTCTGTACACCTTTTGGACCAGGTTCCAAGGTATCTATGCTCAAGCAGCTGAAGAGGGAACAAGAAATAATCCTCTTTATGCTGCTTCACAAAGACATTTTGTAATAGTAGTTTTCCCAGGAGCAAATTAGCTGAAAAAAGGACAAGGCTATAGTTCACATGGGGAGTGTGCATAATGGAGCTGCCACCTCAAGGTATACTGAAAAGGCACTCGGGAACGGGGGGTTTATGAATGCTTTTTTTTTGTGGTAAGGTGAATCAGCACTATTTCTTGTACAATACACTGTCATGCAAAGACACAATTCAGCCAACTTAACTTTGAAGAATAGAGAACTGCAGATTTAATGTTTTCTTCCTCAAAAGCTCTCCTTCACAGACCATAATTTTCTCCTAAGTATATGTAACACCAGCCTAACATCTGCAGGAAGGAACACTCTGCCTCCTCTAGACTAAACACATGCATTTTTTTTTCTTCTTTTCTTCAATTCACCTGGCCAGAAAAACTAAGGCAGTAATGACTTTTCCCTATTAAATATCCTGTGTGTTGTCTTCCCAACACATTGGACCTTACAGATGTGTTTACAGCATAAAGACTGCAACTTCTTGTTATTGAAAAGCTGGTGGAGTGAATTGAAACACCCATGTATGAGAAAGCAAAATCCAGTGCAAAAGTTAATGATCTGAATCCCTGTCATTACAAAAAGGCACCTGGCAGAAGTATCTTCTTCACTCATTACTCTATTTTCAAAAGCGATCTGTACCAATTGTAGTTAGAAGTGAAATGGAAATCAGAGGTTTTGTGAATGATTTGCACAGAAAATTAAGTTTCATTATACACAGATGTTATACACATTGCTACTGGTGACATATTTTAATGTTGGTAGTTTCCTTTTAATTCCACATGGTCTCTTAGGAACAGTCCTGTACTCCCGCTATTACGATACTCACTTGCTTTGGCGTTCATCTTCACAACATGCATCACTTCAGCCAACACGGTTTGTCCTTCCAGTCATGTTTACTTTTTTATTTTTGAGAGAGAAAGAGAGAAGATGCATTTTCAGCTTGCCTTTATGTTTCATTAACAATAACATGCAAAAATAAATCAGTCTTCAATTAGTCAGTTAGCAAGTGTTTAGTTAGCCCAGCACCTGAAGATATCTCTGCCTGGTCCCTTGATATTCTTAATTATATCTACTCTTTTTCATTAGTTCATTAATAGACTTACCTTGTACTACCTCCATTTTGTATGTGGAGGATGTGAACATATCTGTAACACTCTGACAATTAGAGAAATAACAGAAATTAAAACAAATAAATTTGTTACTTGTTGTTTTAGAACACCACACACACTCTTTTCCTATCAAAAAGAAATTCACAATATAGGGCATAAAAATTACAGACTATCTACTTTGCAAAATCTGCCTTAAAGATTGAAAATTCAAACTGATCCTTTTAACATCTAAACACATAATGAATGTAAATCTTTGGGAAAGAATCAAACTGCTCAGTGATCCCATTGTTATTGCATAGAAAGCATTTTCACTCCCCATGTTCTCAAAGATCTTGAGCTGAAAAAGAAAATGGATCATGTTCCTGCAGTAATATTGTTCATTCATTTTGGTCATTTAATAGTTTCTTATATCTGTTACCAGCTGCTCAGTCTTCTATGTGCAAATTCTGAAATATTCAAATATCATCTCATCTCAAGTGTATTAATCTCAGGTTTAAAAGATCTAAGTTGTAAATCCACATAGGACAGTAAATTATTAATACTGACACACAAATTTACCTCATTATACAATTCAAAATGTTTGAAGAAGTACTTTTAATGTAAATTATATCAGTAAGTCCTGTGCCTGTGATCCAAGAGGTTCTAAGGAAGGATTGATTACTCCACGGTTAAATCACTCTCAGTTTTCTTGTTTCTTCTCTTAAATTTCCTCAAATTTAAGAGAAAAAGACTAAAAGAAATCAGCTAAATAAACAACAAATTAAATCCTTGCTGATCCCTTGAGTAGATTAAGAAGAGATCCCACAATACACGTGACTAGAGAATGGCATTGACTTTTGTGCTGAAAATTATTGATACATTTTTCATTTTTGTTTTAGATATAAGTCCTAAGGCTGTTCCTGGAAGAATATCATTACTGATATTAATGATCTCCTCACTCCACTAATTTCCCTATTAAAAAAAAGCTACTGCTGTCTCTAATATTTTACCCATAATAAACTTCTCACCAAAACAATCTTTTCCTCCAGGTTAACTAATAATACATCATATAGTTACTAAATTAGAAACTTTGCTGAAGTCAGAATAAATGTAATCTACAGCACTTTATGTAGCAAACTAACAACCATTAAAGAAAGATGTCATTTTATGTAGGTTTGGGCCTGTATTAATTATCTTCAACCCTTTCTTGTAGTTATAACAACTTTAATGCTTCTTTCTGGTTCTTTTAGTAGATGAGGTAACTTTGGCACTTGTTACATACAGCTTTGCTAGCTTGAATTTTGGTAGTTGTAGGTTTTTACACCTTTGACTGAAATTTTATTCAAGCCTTTTCCATTTTTGAATCTTTGACAAATTCAGTTCAGTTTAGTTTCCCTGAACAAGTCTTCTGATAGGTTGTTGTGGTTAAGCCCTGGTGTGCAGCTAACTCACTTTCCCCCAGTGGAATATGCAAGAGGATGAGAAGGGCACATGAGGGAAAACTTGTGCATTTTTAACAGATAAAACAAATGCTGTTTGCATAAGGAATTAATTCACTGCTTCCCATTGGCAGGCAGGTGGTTATACATTTATAAGAAAGCAGGGCTTCATCTTGCCCAACAGTTTCTTGGGAAGACTCCAGAAAACTTGAAACATTCTCCCTTTCCCTCTCTTTGCCCCCGCTTTTATTACTGAGCAATGAGATGTCATATGGTCTGGGATATTCTTTTGGCCACTGGGCGTCAGCTATCCCAGCTATGTCCCCTCCTAGATTTTTATGTACCCCCAGCTGAATTACTGCTGGAGCAGTGTGAAAAAAAGCCCTGAAGCTGTGTAAGTGCTGTTCAGCAATAGGTAAAACAACCCTTATTTCCAACAATGTTTTGGTCATAAACCTGAAAAACAGGACCATACAGTTACCACAAAGAAAATTCACTCCATCCCAGTCCATCCAGTAAGATCTGTTTTCTTCTCTCTCATTTGATTCTATACTAAACCAGCATGAATTTTCCTTTGTTTTTACGCAATTAGCATTTTTATAGTCTATCTCTGTTACATTATCAAAACCCATTACAGTGTTAATTTGCTATGGATAAAACCACAAAGCATTATGTGGACATCAAACTACTGTAAGATTAATAGCATACCAGTCTGACTCACAAAATCTAACAAACAAAACCTACATAAGTTTCTACAAAATTTAAAAAAACCCAAACACTTCTCTTAATAATTTTTTAAGAAATAAAATCCTGTACAGAGCAACATTTCTAATATTAATTTCATACCTGGATGCTAAAAGGGAGAATCCAAATTAAAGGAGTGTTAAAACTTGATAAAACACAGGTTTTTTTTGAGGGGTAGCTATTCACTCCAGTTAGAACTGGTAGGAATCGTAGGAAATTCTATACAGCACTTTGAAATAATTTGGCAAGTTCTGTTCGTTCCCTTTGTCCTAAGTACCATTTGGATATCTATAATTACATACCTTGCAATTCTATACAGCACTTCTGCAAAATTTCTATGTATATATGAATATAGACATATGCACACAGAAATTATAACCCTGAATTTGGAAAGACGAGGAAAAGGTCTCAAAAAAGTATTGTCTACATCTATCAATAGTTTGGATATTTCTTCATCAGTTTCAAAAAGATCTCTCTTGTAACTGCTACATGTTGGGAATTCAAAGACACCTTCATTGCTTACCAGTTATCAGCACAGCATCAAGAGACTCTGGTGGAGATTACTGTCTGATATTTGCATAATTTTTTACCACTTCCCATTAAAAATACTGTTGTAAGCAAGCTACCTGTAGTACCATGGATTGAATACACTGAGACTGTACAGGAGGTGAGTGCCTAAATGTGCTCGATTTTGGATACCCCTTGGGTTAGTCTAAGGACTTGAGCAGAAAACATTGCTTGGTTTCTAGTCCAACAAATATATAGCCTTAGAGGAAAAGGGAGAAAAATAGGAATGGAAAAGCATCAGGTAAATCAGATATTGCTGTGATTCAAAGTCAGAACATGACAATTTCATTCTTGATTTCTCTTTTCTTCTGAACTGTGATGTTGAAAAGAATAAGACAACACAGGGACTCCATAATAAGGATAAATTCTAACAGCTTTAAATATATATATATAAATCTACATAGGCATCATAGTGAAAAAAGAAAAAGATTCTTTGATGTGTGTTATCTTTTCATTTATCTATTAAAGTGGCTTTTGAAGCTCCTTGGCATTTAATTTAAGCCCATAATGTATAAAGTCATGCCATTTCTTGCAGATAGTCTCATATTTAACTCAAACAAGGTTGTAACAATCAATTAGCTGAATAATCAGGGGGTTCTTGGTGTTTGTTAACATCTTTTTTTCATAAACACAAGCTGAGAGATAGAGTAACTATTTTTTTATATGTGGAAACATGTGAACAGAAACCCCATATTCTGTCCCAGAAGAGCTCCTTTCCTATTAAAAAACCCAAACTGTTATTTCATGTAATAATAATAATTCAAGAATTACTCTGATATCTCTGCACTTAAATGACATCTGCTCATATGTCTCAAGTATGTAACAAGTCAGAACACATGATGTTAAGTTACTCATTGGAGCATGGCAGTTTAGAGGAACTTAACAGACTGGATCTTTAATGATTTCAAAAAATATTAGACTGTGAAGTTGTGTCAGGAATTACACTGCATATAAATTATGAAATAGTAAATGTGATTATTCCATTTGTACATATTAATCTTAGAAATACTTACTAGTAAAACTTTCAAAGTCTAAGTTTCTGATAATGGCATTAGACATAATAAAAAATCAAATTTTTGAATGCATTTTGATAGCAATTAGTATGCATCTATTAGCTATCATTGCTGAGAGTATTCTATCGCTTCCTTTTGATAGAAAATTTTGTTCTATAAACTGCATGCAAACCAAAGTGTATGTTTGTGTCCTTGCTACATAGAGAATGAGACTTTCAACAGAAGAAAAGAAAAAAATCATGGAAGTATACTATTGTTAAGTCTCTCTCTCACACACACACATATATACAGGGACAAAAAACATCATCTTTCTTTGCTTCCTAACTACTTTACTATACAGTGTTGCATTTTACCTGTGGTAGCAGCAATGTACTAAATCAGATTTAGCTAACAGGTGCTCTCCAGGCTGTGGACAATTACATCATAAAAATGTATTACAGTGTTCACTCTTGGGAGTAAAGACTTTTGCTATAATAGTGAAATGTATTATATGAAGTGGAATTTCTAATGGACTTCAACAGGGCTGGTTGCTCAAATGCATAGTGATATATCAAGGGTTGTGCCACAGAAGAAAACCTCATAGGAAGGAGGTAATTTACTTAGTAGAAACATTTATGCTTTCCATTGCATATACTTACAACAATAAATCAATTGGACAACATGTTTCCAGTTTGCATTTGCAATAAGCATTTTTTTTTTTACTGTTAACATTGTGGATTTATTTTTTTCTCTCATTATGTAGTTTCATTATCCTCTCTTACCTCTGAAAAATGAGAAAAAGGAGGAACAGAGAGAGCTAGCAGATTTAAACGGCTCTTAGAGAAGCACTTCAACATCAAAAATGATCAAGAGCAAATTGTTTATGCAACCTCTGTTTTCACCACCTTCGCTAACAAAGAGTATTAGTAAATGAGTAACATAAACCCACTTAAACTTAATTGTGGAAAGGAAGGGAAGTATTTTCATGCAAATACAAATTTTATTAAAAGTTGTCTTTCTAGCCAAGTTATCACATTCAGGAACATAGTTTGGATTTTTTTTTAAACCAAATACTAGTAATGAGTGAAACGACATTTCCAAGAGAACAATAGCATTAGCTCCCTTGTCAAGGTTTATTCTTTTTTACATGATTTTCAAACAGCTAGCTTAAACAAGTTTTTTTTATATTCTCTTCTTTTAAAAATATATAACATTTCTTTAAAGTGATCAATATTAGCAGGCAGATTTGTATTTTCTTTGCTTTACAATTGTGTCGCACTTTGTACATAACTGTATTATATATTAAGTTCACACTGATTTCAAAGCTGATTTCTTTCATCAAAAGGTGATTCAAAACCATCTTCTCAATAGGTTTCAATGGACTGTCTACTCTGTAGAACTGTTACTATAGCTAAGGTCTAGTCTCCCATGTTCATCTCTAATTCTTTGCTTATTGCATACACATTACACCATTTTTTTTTCCATACTTGTATCCTATCGCGTCCTTTGTGTTTTATTCATTAGTAATTATCCTGCGTAAAGCTTACCTGTTGCATTGGACTGTGAGAACTGTGTGGGCTTCCAATGTTTCCATTTGTAGCTGCCTGGTACTGCATCCTGTAAGTCATGTGACAAGTTCTAATGTACAAGACTGATCATAACAAAGATGCTATCTCCCATATGTCCATTTATGCTAGAACAATACAAATAAGCAGATAATAACTGTCCATACCTATAAAAGATCTTTCTTTTTTTATTGCAGGTACTTCATAAATACCCATTATGGTAAATATGTTAAAGCAAATTAAGAATTTTAATTTTAGCAAGCATCTATTAGGACTCAGATAACTTCCAGTGACACAGAAGTAGTACATTATCTGATTTTTAGCAATATAATCTAAAGATCAGGTATTGAAGATGACCTGTATGAGAAAATTAGCAGTTGTAGCCCTCTGTCTACACCAAAAAGCAAACAGCAAACCAGAAATCCTCAGACTCTTAAGTGTGATCAGCCTCTCAATAGATGACTTGCCAGTAGAAATATTTATAGTCCTCTTCTTAGCCACTGAACGTTTATTTGGCATTTGATGCGTACTATCAGCTCAAGTAATTTTGCAAAGATGTCAAAGGAGTAACAGCAGGTAGAATCAAGGCAAAACGCCAATCCAAAATGCCAGTTTCCTCAACCAAATGCATCTTTTAGTGCACCATCACTTTTGTTGGAGTTTAAATAGATCTCTCTTAAAACTGTTTTGTAAGAAGCCATCAGCAAAGTGCATTTTCGGTCACGTGCAGAGAATTTGTCTATTTTACTAAAACCTCTTTATTTTTCTACATTTTTCTTATATTTGTGTATTTATAGCAAGGGTCCACCTGTCTTGAGCCTCTCTGATCAGCTGTCCTCAGGAGCTACATGGCTCATATACAGCAGGAGAAATCCACCCATCTATTGCAATGATCCTTTCATTCAGGAGTCACTCAAGCATCTATCATCTACAGTTAGAATGACTTGGAGCTTCCTGGTTCAGCTGACACTTTGATGAGTGCTTTCACTGAAATGGCTCAATCATAACTTTTCAGGCAAGTTTTCAACCCCCAAAGGGTTTTCTTGATTTATAAACCATTTAGCCCCATGTAATGGTTTGCAGTAATCCAACTACCTCTTGATTAGATGATGAAATACATATTTAAAAGCAAACAAACAAGCAAGAAAGCAAACTGCTTTAATGTGCTTCAAGAGTCTTGTTTTGCAGAACTTAGTTACTTAGTTTTATTACCTGGATAAGAACCTCAGCATGCCACTTAACAGAAATACCCTAGATTTAAGTTTCTGTTTGATCGGTAGGTGGCCACACAGATGTTGCTACTTCGGTGTAGAGTTAACAGTTTGGTCTTCTATGCACAAGATTTATTTTCCAAAGACAGCTGGAAACCTGGATTAACATCGCCAAACTATGTTGATTTCCAGCAACCAAAAACCTGTCTAGTCATTTGGAAAGGAGTGAGTCAATGGTCACAAGAATATTTAAAGCAAAACACAAAGGTGCCATAAAGAAAAGAAAACCATTACAGCATCCTGCAAAACAATGTTAAAATGTTTTGTACACTTTAGTATTTTCCTATTGCTTCATTATTTTTCCTATTACTTTATTCATTCCCTTTATTAGTAAACTTCAATTCCTTATCACTATTTAATTATCATATCACAATTACCATAATAAAAAAGTAATTTTAAAAAGAGAATGAAGATAGAAAATGTCAGAATTACAGAAAACAAACAAAAAAAAACTGTCAGAAAAGAAGCTACTATAGAGTTTAATTACATTTTCTCTGTGCTGCTTTTCTTATAATGACTTGAGTCTTCTTGTGAGAGCTGGATATTTTTTTCAATGAAGTATTGGCTGTCTCAAAATTATTAAGTATTGAATAAGCTTTTCATTGCTACTTACTACACTTCGTACAGCCACATGCTAAAAATTGTATCCCTTGGCACAAATTAAGAAAAGTCACTGAAAAGGATGGGGACACTCCTTTCCACTCATGAGTTTCTTGAAAGGAGAGGGCGTTATTCAGCTGCAAATCTTCCTGCCTCCTGGAAATCAACCACCACAACAGTAGCATAAGCTAACTGAAAAATTTTTAACAAAATAAAGATTCCCTTTTAAAAAGCTGACATAGAGAAATAAATTTAAAAATGCCCAATTCTTATATAAAATTCACTAATAATATTAGACAGAGTAGGAGGGAAGCTTTCTGTACTTCCAATCCCGTTTCTCCGGACAGCCTGAAAGATTGCTCTTTGGATGATTGGTTTTGAAGGAAGCATCTCATTTGAAAAATATCATACTGAAAAATATTTTAATTGAAAATACATTAATTTTAATATTTTTGTTACTATTCTCCAAATTGATTCTCTTCCATAATTTCTATTCAACATTTTTTCATTATTAACTTTCTCTCATGGAAATAGTTTTCATCCATTCAGCTACCAGATAGTTTGAAGGTCTGACTGTTCTCATAAGAGTCACACATCTCAAAAAAACCCTGGAAATTTCAAAATAAAAACTGGAATTTCTTGACTGACAGCACGTACATGTGACTGAATGAAGAATGATTGTTACTGCTCTCCTACGCACAATGATCACAAATATTTGCCACACACATGCAGTCAACCTGACTCATGGGTTACTAGATTCTCTCGTTGTCCAGAAAGTCAAAAGGAATGAGTGACCTTTACTCACTGTATTTTTCTGCAGGAGCTAAAGCTCAACACCAGATGGCCCCTAAAGGTCACTCAGTGGTCCGCATACTAAAAATAGAAAACTACATTTATTTCAAGAAAGATGGTTATGTAAAAAGTCATTGAGTAGAATCAGCTATGCATGAACTTGAAGAGTTTATAGCAAAGTTAAACTATGTGTAACTTATATATGAAAATTTGCAAAAGACTTTAAGAAGAAAATCAAAGTGTAAGCATTAGCAATATGAAGAAACTTCCAAAAATTTCTAGGAATGCAAAATCCATGGATGATAGTCATTAAAAAACGTGTGCAAACCTCAGTACAATTGTTTCCCTGACATTCTCATCAGGAAGAGTAATGACTAAGAATGAAAAGAAAACTACTTGATTTTGCCTGATTTCTCTGGTGTGTTGTAAAATACATGTGTATTCATGAGAAAACATTAAAAGACACTTCTCAAAAATAAAATCTAAGTTTGAAAAAGGAATAAATATATAAATACTAGACCAGAGCAGTAATGGCTGCTGTTCTACAGCTGTCTTCCAGTCCCATTGCGTAAATATCAGAAGACAGGTTATGCAGAATGTCTTGAAAACTCATAAATATGGTTATCACTAGGTTAATGCTTTACGTGTCTTACAGAGAAAAAGAACACTGCTGTCTCTAATAGCTAAAATCTAATACTCTGGTCAGGTTTCACAGCAGTGAAGAAGTAGCAACCTCTTAAGTATGTGTGACTACCACCATAAAAGTTAAATATAAGTTAAAATCAATATCAAGAATTACACTTGGAAGCAAATGAAGCACTGGAAGCAAATTAAGTTTATAGAGTTCTAATTTAACGTTTAGCTTGCAATAAGATCTGCAGAAAGTACATTAGGGCCCAGCCTAGAGGTGACAAAGATATAGCTGATTTTAGTGAAGTCTATATTCAAGACAAATGGTCAAGACTCTCTGGAGACTCAAAGATGAAAGGCTGGGCACTTGACTGCTATTCCTACTGTTCAGATAGCTACAGAAATCCCCAAAAAGGGAGGTGAAAAGAGATAAATGTTACCTTCATCCTTTTATACAGCAACCATAGACATAATCTTTCAAAACATGATCAGTAAAATCAATATGGCAGAAAAATATTCCCACCACATTCACGAAAACGTTTTTCACAAAATTGGGAAACATTTCTTGCCTGCTCCATGGAGTTCAGTCTCATGATCTACAGCTTTGGGTCAGCACCTGCCTCGGGGTCAAGCCTTTCCTATCTTTCCAGACATATTCCACAGAGGGAAAACGTTACAGAAAAAGATAAAATTACTTTTTCTTCATTTTCCTTGCCAAGACTGGAAACAGAGCATCTTACCCAGAGGAATCACTTTATGGGTAAGCTGGAAAAAGCCTACACTAAACTCACTAATATTGTTTGAACTTGTGGTCCCATGTGTGGCTATTTAGATGTTTTTTACTAGAAAGGCAGAAAACATGAAATAAAACTCCCCTCAAAATTTTTTTTAAAAAGTAAACATAATTAAATACCAAAAAATCCCCAATTATGAGAGCTGGTAACTAGAGTTTATTGTTACAGGGATATCTAAGAAATTCATTGTCTACTGGTTTTCTAGGAAAACGTAATTAGCATGCCATCAACATACTACCTATGTCAGAGTAAGAAATTCCATCCAACATATTAGCATTTTTGTTTTCTGAAAGGTTCAGGGACAATAAAGATGAGGATGGTGATCTTTTTCCTATTGAATTTGTACCATCTACCTTATCAAAATTTCTGCCTTCAGAAACACTAAAGGAACAGAGACCCTACCCTGAGTTGTACATGATTTCTCCATATATTGCTGGAGTTTAGAATCACAGAATCATAGAATAACCANCCCCAGCTCTCTCAGCTGTTCCTCATAAGGCCTGTTCTCTGGCCTCTTCACCAGCTTCATTAACTCTTCTCTGGACTCGCTCCAGAGCCTCAACATCTTTCTTGTGCTGAGGGGCCCAGAACTGCACACAGGATTCAAGGTGCGGTATCACCAGTGCCGAGTACAGAGGGAGAAGAAAGCCATGGGATGAAATTTCTGTACCGTTCAAGCACCACACTTTGAAGGCTTGTTTCAATCTAACAGAACATCTTACGTTTTTCCCTGATTTGTTTTGTGTTTCTTTTTCAACCCTAATACATGTAATAAAAGTACAGGCATAGAACACAGTAATCCAAGGACTGATTTTTATTCATTTTGACATGTAATCTAAATATGTCATTTAACTGCCAAGGGAGAAAAAAAAAAATATGCACTGAAGCCTATGTTCAGTTGCACAGCTGTTATGGGCACGTGCAAGGTGCTATTTCAGTGTGTGCACACAAGGAATTTCAGTCGTTTAAAAATACACTGTTAGCATGATTAAATTGTTGCATTGAAAGCTACAAAAGCCCCCCTGTTTCAAACTTAATAATGTACTAGGGATTTCAGGCACTATGAAAAGCAATACACAGAAAGTGAAACAGCCTGGATAATGGTGAAGAGGAAGCTAACACATAAATAAATTACTTGGGCAGGCAAAGAACAAATCCGCAGAGAGAGGTGGTAACATATTGTCAGAAGACAGCTTCAGGCAAAATAGGTGAAAATCACAAAGAAAAGACATGAAGCACAGAAAAGGAAACAAAATTGCAGAGGAGTAGCAAAAGCAAAGGCCTAATAGTTATTCTGACTAGGACAAGTTGACAGCATGCCAAAAGAATTAGGATCTAATCAGTCTGTGGGGCTGAAGACTGTTTGGAATAAGGAGAATCAGATAAATGGAATACAGGAAAAAAAAAGGAAAAGAGAACAAACTGATTTTGAAGGGAATATTATGTTCCTGCCAAAAGCCTCTTGACATAGAAAGGGTGAGACAGACAATTTCTGCAGTTACATGACAGCTAGGTCATAATCTCCTCCTTATGCACAGATAAGGTTGCCACCATTTTTAAGATGACTTCTTGGAGATAACAGGACAGTGCTTTTCCGTCTAGAGCAAACAGACTAAACGACCTATGGAGAGGAACATTAGTAGACCCACATAACTCATCAGGAAAATGCAAATTATTTCATAATACGTTAGACACCTTACTAAATGACTGTAAGTTGAAAAAGTGTAAATATCAGCTATGTTGCATTTATAAGAATAATGGGACTTTGCACCCTAATATATCTACACAGTTTTCCACAGGTTTTAATAAAATCCTCATAAAAGCATCAGATGAAAATTCACGGTTGTTAATTAACTTGTTGTTTACTTTCAACCCTAAATATGCTGCCTATTTCAAAATGACGATTTTTCTTCTTGGAAAATCAGGGTTAATATTTCAAAACAGCCAAAAAATATGTTAACTATTTTGGAAAAGTAATTGCAAAAGCAATTATTTTGAGATTTACATAACCTCTGAAAGGGAATACTATCATTAATGGTAAAGTCGTGACCCACAACTTGGAATACAGTTGTTGGTCATGACACAGAATAAGCCCAGAGTCATTTAAGACAGAGAGATAGGATATCATAGGAACATCCTGTACTCAAACTCTGAAGGTCACACTACATTATTTTGTGTGCTTAACCGTAAATCTAAATTTACAACTGATTTAGCTTTAATATACAGTCTTCATGACTATAAGAATAACTAAGACAAACATGCCTACATTCTTTACTGAAATGTAAAACCACCTCCAAATGACAACAGTTGCTTTCATCACGTCTGTTTTGACAAAATTTAATGATCAAAGCATTAAGACACGTTAATTATTTTCCATGGTATATATATTTTATAGCATCTCAGATACTTCTCTGTGGTTAAATTAATTTTAAAAATGACATTTTAACATAAAATATTTTAACAACAGTGAGTAAATTATCATGCTGCTTTAACCACACAGCCCTGCAGTACAATATTGCTGTAGCTAGAACCAAGCCATAAGCTTTGTTCTGAAATTGTGAGGCCTCGTGACTGCGGCTTGTCAGATCTGCTCTGTCTGAACTTCTCCTGACCTGCTGCAGCTTTGCTTTACTTGGTTGAGCTGCAAGAGCAATTTCTCTAATTTACTGTGTGTCTATTGTTAGCTTATTTTACTTTTATTTACCTTTGTGTGGTAAGGCCATGGGTTTACAGGGACATTGCAGTAACAAGCAGTTACTCTGCACACCTTGGGATACTTACTGCTCTAACACAATGAGGCAGTCCAAAAGAACACAGGTCTGGTAGGACTGCAACAGCCTGGGGACTTGGGGACACCGGATGCAGTGCAGAGGAGTGCACATATGGGAGGACAGAGATGAGCACAGGCAGAGAGACTTCAAGCCCTTAAAAAACTCATTCATGGTCAGTTAGAGAAACAGATCTGAGCTGAACAAGTTTGGTTTTAGGGGCAACAAAGACCTAGTATCTAGGAAAGTACAAGGCAACATACATAATAAATTCAAACATGATGTGACACTGGAGGCCAGTGAAGAAAGAGGAAAGTGTAAAAACACACTAGTAAATATATTAAAATTATTCTGAGTGGGTCCTGGAAGGAGGAAGAAGAAGCCATCAACTCAACAGTCTGGTATTCCTCCTTATGAAGGACTTCACATGCTGCCAAGTCGCCATGATGCCCCCACTACCAGCAGCAGTGTGAAAACTCTAGATTTAGGGCCCTGAGGAGTGTGAGAAGGTGGGACATTGCACCAGGAAAAGGGCTACCAACAAAGAAATGTGCGTATAAAAAAACCCCGAATTGCATTATTATTATGTCTTTTTCTGGACTAACAACCAGAACCACAGAATCAATAGGTTGGAAAAGAACCACAGGATCATCAAGTCCAACTATTTCTATCAATCACAATGATGGGATTCTGATGATTTTGATTAAACTAACAGTAAATTCTTGGTCATACTTACTGCGAATGACATTTTGACTGTAACGCTGCATAAGAGATGCAAATTTAAAGTTACATTCCTTATAATTAAAAATTATTTATTTCATTATAATCCCTTTCTGAAATTATATAAACTGTTAAAGTTTCAACGAATGACCCTGTACATTTCAGCTGGTGCAGTAATTACTACAAAGGAGTTTGTGGGAAGATGGTAGGTCTTGAGAAATGTTACTTTCACCAGACATGTGATTTACATACCTTAATATTTAGAAGTAGTAATGACTTGTTTAGTTGGAAAACTTTCACAGATCTACGGACCCTTTCTGCTACCTTTGATGAAGGTATCTCCCTAAAATGACTTTTCAAGAACACTTGAAAATTTAAGCAAATGTAAGGATGCTTTTACATTTGGAACGTGTTGCTGAAGAGTTACTCTAAGCTGTGTATGTACTTTATGACTGAAAGTAGAGGTTGCTTTGAACTAGAAGTAGTGCTAGGAAGCCACCATCCAGAAAAAAAAAAAATCCTTATTTTTCTTGGAAAGGAATCCTGGGGGAACAGGGAAGGGGAAGAGTTTCTTATGGATCCTGCACGCAGATTTTAATTTTGAGCTTAAAGGGTGACTCAGTACAAACCCCTTAGCAACATATGTTAGTCTGTACTACTTTCTATGTATCTGTAATACTTTACCTGGCCTCTTAAACATAACTGTATTTGCCCTGTAGCTCAGTTTAGGATCCAACTCTCCAAAAAAAAAAAACTTTATTTGAAGATTTGCTGCCCATGATCACCGTTGGCTGCCTGGAATTACTACCCTCTATTTATGAGTTTGGGGTGGGGGTCATCTTCTATAATAACATTACTTGAAATCCTGAAAAGGATGATTCAAAATCTGGAGTGCATTAGTTTTATGATCTTTAATGTTTGGGATTATTAGATTAAGAAAGCAATTTTATACGTCACTGTGTTTCTTCTTTCAATGACATTTTCTCAGAACAGGTTAGCCTGAAACAGCATATGATCACAATCATACCACTAGGGGCTAATTCTAATCCCACTTTCATTTTACTGACACTTCATGGTTTAGTAGATCTGCATTAGAAATAGGAGTTGCAGATACTTGTGAAAGAAAAGAAATACTTAACTAGCATTGTTTTATACAGGACTAATAATTGGTGAGAATAAACATGTTCTTTTCACGTCTATGTGAAAGATTAGATTTAATCAACTCTATTATATTTTTCTTATTTAATTTTTAATTGATATCAGTACTCCTTCCAAACCATAGATGTCTATCAGCAGGAGCATGAGAGATGAGATAAGCAAAGTAAGCATAACAGATTTGTCAGTGATAGCATTTCCTTATGTATCAAATATGATTACTGCACAAATGCTCAATGGCTCACTGATCACTTTAAACTTGCCAGCCTACTTTTTAAGTCTGAACTTGGATCATATGTGGACATCTGTGGATTTTTTATGGGAATTTTCCAAGACTATACAGCCCACCTGCATCTCTGGATTAGTACAGATACTGGGGAAAAAAGAAAAAAAGAGCCTTGACTACGCAGTATTTGTCCTCTCCCTTCATCTTTCTCTTTTTCCCCAAATATATAAGCACTTGGATTTTATCATTTCTTCATATATATCATGCTGTGATCAAAGCAATGTAATGTAGTGCTGGTGTTTATACAAAAGGATATCTGTGGCTACTTTGATATCCTAGGCAACATCTTCCTGTGATTCTGATTCCCAGTTGTATATCATTTAGATTCAGCCAGCTACCACTTAAAAAAAAAAAAAAAAAAAAGAATCCTACCCCTACACATACATATACAGAGACTAAGTGTAGGATTTATCTTACTGATTTTAAATGACATTACAGTAGATGTCTACACCTTTGCTGAGCTTGCCCGCTGTGTCATTAAAGGAGGGGCTGCAGTGATTCATCTGACCTCCTTCAGGGACTTTCCTCAGGATAAGATGAATCATGTTATGGAACTGCTAAGTTTTCCCCTTCTGCTCCAAGGGGATCTCTGTGGACAGCTTAAACCTAAGGACATGAGTCTCACCTCAGACAGTTTAAAAGAAATTTAAATAAGAACATTATTTATATATCATATTAAAGAATAGAAAAAACAACATACAATTTTGGTGCTACTACAGTGAAAACAGATTTCTGTAATAGATTACTGTAATTTTTGGAAAGCAATATTTTTTTAAACAATTTCCTATCTTATTTATTAGAACATATAGCTTCAATCCTAAGGCATCTATCTGTTCTTTTAAAATTAGTTTACCTCACAGCATATGTTTCTGATCCCATTTTCTTTATCAGTCCTATCCTGTATGTAATTATGTGGCTATTATCAGAATTACTTTCAGTGAATTTAAAAACAAAATGGTATTTTTTAAAAATACAGTGCTAGTTCATCTTACCTGCTCATCAGAAATCACAGACTGAGATTTTTCCTGTGCCAAACATCACTTCTACTCAATAGAAAGCAGAGCCTGTTCAAGACAGCATTGTAACACTTCAATTCTTTTTCTACTACCTTAGGATTACCATAATGCATTGTAAAATGGATCCTGCATGGCAAACAACGGGGAAAGACAGAGTAAAAACAGACCGTATAACTGCACTCAAAGCAGGTACTTCCTCATGCTTGGGGAATGCCTTTAAGCAGTAAGACTTTAAGCCAAAAATTTCCTTCAGTTTTTCAGTGGTCAGGACACAGGTCAAGGTTAACTGCAGAGTCAAACTGCAGTGTTCATAACAATGCACACATATCCTAATGTGTTTAACAAATAAATGCAGTGCAAGGAGGGAGACTGTGGTTCTCTGTAAGTAGATCCCCAATTTTCTCTTGGATCCTGATTTTATTGAGTCATCTTTTCATAATGATCAGGTATAACAGGGTATTCATCTGACCCTAGATGCTCACTGTGAGGTAGGATTACAAACTCCAAGAGTGCTATAATAAAATTTAACAAAATGTAATAATACTAGAAAAAAACAGTCAAAGTTTTTCAGCTTTCATCCCTAAATTAGCTTTTTTTTCCCCCAATAAAGTTGTTAGCTTAAGCTCCTCATCCACAAAAACAGTTGATCCTTCCTTAAAGGAGAACTATGATGACAAAACCAAGTGATTTCCTTGGTGTATTCTGACTCAAGCTGTGATAAGAGGAACAAAAAGGAAGGTAGTGAAGGTGATGAGTGCCAGCTGTTGGTAAGCATGCCAACACCCTCCTGAGTAAAACTCAGAAAGCACTGCCAAAGCTCCACCATGGCCTCTTGACAACTGCCCAGGGCCTCAAAAAGGAAAGCTGCAATAAGCATATCCCGAGCATGAGGTAATAGTGCTCCACTAGGGCTACTCAGATGCTTACAAATGCCATAGAGTAGGATTGGGGTGAAGAAACAAAAATTTAATGAAGAAACACAAATTAGTCGAGAGTTGCGCATTCTGTTTCTTATACTATATTCATTTTTCCATAATCTATTCAGTATCTGGAATGAATCAAGGGTCAAAAGGAAAAACAGTATGATTCATTTACACTCCCATAATTAAGATGCATCGGGGGCTGATTTTGAATGTACTTTGAATAGCAGATTACAGTTCTGATACTTCCTAGCATGTCTGTGTTTGACTTTGCATTGCAATGCAGTTTCAGCAATATATCTGCATGCANTTAGGCACTGGAATATGCTGCCCAGGGAGGTGGTTGATTCGCCTTCCCTGGAGGTGTTTAAGTTACGGGTGGACGGGGTCCTGAGGGACATGGTTTAGTGTTTTGTGGGAGTGGTTGGACTCGATGATCCAGTGGGTCTCTTCCAACCTGGTGATTCTGTGATTCTGTGAAAATAATATCTACTTGTTTAAACCCAAAAAAACTGCTCAGTCTTTCATAAAATAAGAACAAAAATGTGGCAGTTGTGTACTTTTTTCTGTGGGACGATGACACATTTCAGAGACTTAATACAGTAGGTTTAATACCTGACAACTACATAAGTTACAATGAACACTGTAGTTCAATTCCACATGTATTTTACAAATAGATTATGAAGGAAATGGGGAAAATTTCATCGATAGTTGTAATGCTCTCTATTTACCTTTTAATTACAGAAGAGACTTTGATTCTTTTAAGTTATAGACAAACAACATGCTGAAAAGTAATGGCCATCCATTAATAGTGGTGCTACTTGCATATCTGGGTTGCTGGGCTGGGGAAAAACCCTAATTCCTCAAGGTACATCAGCAAAAAAAAAAAAGAAGCTAAAAGAGGACTAAAGTGTCTGCTTATTTAACACAGACACTTGCAAAACTGCCAGGCTGTGTAAGTGAATTCAGGAAGATGTTACAGTTGGTTTACTGTGACAGAGCACTGATATTTTCACCCCATATGGTGGATCATCCTGGGATCACACTCCTGAGGATGTACTGGGTTAGGATGCAGTATGAAGACCTGCTGCAGCAGGGAATCTGCTTTGACTAATGAGCGGAATAGCGAAAAGAAAACAAGTTCTGACAGTTCCTTGATACTAAGTGGTGTGACCTAAGCCCATAGCTGTCAAGGTTTTTGCACTGCCAGAAGGGAGATTTGGGGGCTTTGGAGCAAGAGAAACAACTATAATGATTTAGGCTTGACCTTAGCAGTGCCCTGAACAATTATTTAATGATGACTCACTTTGAGGTATGTTAGTTAAATATTTTGATAAATGGAGAAAATAAAAGTTACTAGCCCAAACAGTTCCATAATACATAAATAAAAGAAATAGTTGATAAAATAGCATGAAAAGGCAGAAAGGTAGTATATAATTATTTTCCAAGTGACAGGAAATAAAGTGGGCAGTGTAAATCTAATAAAAGGTGTAATTGAATGGTGTTTTATAGGAATGGTTGGACTCGATGATCTGGTGGGTCTCTTCCTACCTGGTTATGCTATGATTCTATTATTATCTCCAGGTACTAGGTCCACATGAGACATTATCTAACATCTGCAAAAGCCACAGAATTGCTTATTTTCACCTGTTGCATCCCTAGTATTATTGACACAAACTATTAAATCAATATGCAGTTATTACATGAGAATAAAATGCAAAATTAAAAACCAGAACTGATGTCCAAGATTTGTGTAAGGTCACTGAATTAGAGCCGATATGACGTGTTAGACTCGCTTGTTAAAGAGCCCCATTAAATATGCATGGTGCTCTTCAAGAAACATACTACATCTTCCTTGCCCTCAAAGGTGCCGTGAAAATATTATGCTGCATTGCTGACAACCGACAAGTTACCCAGGGCCTTTACACTGCTGCCCCACTGCCCTCTGTAGAACTGCAGGGATGATAATCATAACATCCTGCACAAACCTAATCACGTCCATTGGGCTCTGGCACCTCTCCCATCTGCTCACAGCACAGAGAAGTATCCTACAGGTACCTTGCACATTAAATCAGGTACACTGCAATATTAAAAAGATGAGGTGCAGAGCTGTAAAGAGGATGCCAGTCAAGGAAGCCAAAAAGCAAATTAAGTTTTTTCTTTGCTCTTTTTCTGTACATGTGGAAAGGGAGACGTGATACTAAGTGACATCTATCAACGTCTGCAGATGAGTTAGGGCATATATCTTCTATCAAGGGGATGTCTACATTCAGCTGGTTGTGCCTATGAACTCAGAAGCATTAACATGTTCTGTAGAAAAAGGAGCTTTCAGAAACAAATGTTAATAGCCTAAAGAGTAGTTCAAACACCAAGAAAACGAAGTTGACATGTTAAAAAAAATAAAAAAGTTGTCTTATTTCTCCCATTAAAATACAAAAATTCAATGAATAAAGTATTCCACTCCAAGTTATATAAATATCAAAACTGAGTTCAGTGTTTACACGTATTTTTTAGGCTCCTGCAATGGATGTCAGCTTAGATATCTTAACACAGCTTTCTTTCAGTGCTCCTAAACACACAAATAACTTTCCATACTACCCTGGTATGATGTAGAACAAAGTCTTGTAAAATAAGCTTGCAAAGCTTTGGATATTGCAATTAGCTCTAACTTGATATTATAGTAGAAGGATTTTTTTTTAATTTACTGCTACTGCACAATGCATTTTATAAACAGAAGGATGTATGTGTTTAAGACCTTACCAAAAAAAAAAATTAAAAAATATCCTCTAAACCATGGTCTCAGTCAAAAGGTAGATATTTGTCTACAAAAGGAAAGCTATTTTCAGAATATCAAACTTTCACAACTAAATATCACAATTTCTTAAACGTGAAGGTTTCAAAGCATTAGTTAGTACTCAGATACTTAATTGCACTTAAGACCATCACCTTACAAAGCCAGTATATGTGTGCTTATTAATCGTGGTAGTGGAGATATGAGTAATCAATAAAACCACTACTGGCACTGTAAAAAATGCACATAGTTTGTTTATGTGACACCAATTAATGGCATGTTTTTGAGGAATGCCAGCTTGACAAGTCATTGACAAGTACTGGAAACTTAAGTCTCAAGAATATATGAGACATGACAGAGGCAGCACAAGTTCTCCCACCCTTCTTTCTCAATACTCTTCAACCCTGACTTACCATATTCGGTGGAAAAAATTCATTTGCTATGCCTGCTCCACAGTTGTTATCTGTGAGCGACCACCAGCAGGCCTGCTGGCTAGTGCCAGTTTTGACAGTGGATTATGTCATAAAATGACATTTGGGTTTTGTCCTTGCTCAATAGCAAACAGTGTTAGGGAAGTAGGTCACAAGACAAATTCCTGGTATAGGAAGGCGGCAGAGTTTTATGGGCAAACAGCTTTAATCTGTCCTTTCCTTTTAGGTTATGTTTGCTTACCAGGGGGAAATAAGGAGGGAGGAAAAAAGTTTACCTGCCTGAAAGGAAGAGGCTTGTGTACAGAGTGGAAAAAGATTTGATTGCCTGCAAGGAAAAATGCCGATTAGGAAAGAAAAAAAAAAAAAAAAGATTGCCTGAGAGAGGGGTTTACCTGCTTGGTTCAAAAAAACCTGCATGCTTTCAAAAAAAGAATTTACCTGCTAGGATTCCGCTCACTGACTTTTCTACCAGGTACTAGAAAGCAAAACAATGAAGCAAGGTCTATACTCATTAATTCTACTGCTATCACAGAGTCAAAACAAAGCCATCAATTAATTTCTGCACAATAGCCTCTTTAGTTTTAAAATCTACAGTACTTTCCTTGCTGCTTTCAAGGTAATCCTGGAAACTGAAGGTGCTACACAAACTGCTGGATCTTTTCATCTTTTTTATATGAATTTAAGAAGGGAACAGAGTCTAGAAGTTATTCATCACTTACAAGGCATAACATGAAATTTTCTTGTGCTTTTGAAGTGATTCCCCTGAATATAATTGACTAAACTGATTAAAGCAACTGTTGAGTTGAAGGTCTTCTAACCAAGGTTTGAAAAATGCCTTCCTGTGAAATGTTTAATATTTCTTTTTGTATGATCTCCTTATTAGGCTGTTCAACTTTGTATCCTGGGAAAGTCACAGTTTTTCAAGAAACGATTATATCTGCTCACCTTGTCTGTAGCTGGAAATTTGTTGGGTTTTTGGTTTTGAAACAGGATATTTTATTTCAGACATTTTAGCTTTCAGAAAACATGTTTCTTCTGCAGCATATCAGTCTACTTAATTTTTATGTGTCTAGATTTTCAGTATCCAGCTATGCAAAGTTTTTTGCAAAATGAAGAATTTTTGCATAAAATCAAATCTTTATCAAGAAGCCAAGGATGAAATTATATTTTCAGTATAAGACATTTTAAAATAGTCTTTT
>WAAB01004531.1:0-14145 GCA_013389865.1 Piaya cayana | reverse complement strand
TCTAAAGCCTAAACTTTAACAGCTATAAAAGCAGGTGCAATTAAACCTCCTTTTCCTTCACACGTTCAAGCACAATTCTCTCCTCTACCTGTAACATTCACAAACTAACTTTGGTGCCAATTTCCCAGATTTACAATAAACACATCTTACTCATCCCACAAAACAGTAAGAAAGAAAAGAACTAAAGGAAAAAATGAAAATAAATAAATAAACTGAAAAACAAATCCACTCTCTTTTCTTGCCATTCTGTTTGATTAGAGCACGTGGGATATTCTACATCACTGTGCTGGGCAACAAACTGAGTCTCTTGTGAGAAATGACCTCATGGCATAAAACAAGGTCTCTGTGTTGAAGACTTAATTCCACAAAGTAGACTGGGAAGTAAATGGGAAAAAGAAAAAGCTTTTCCTTAACTCTCTTCATACCTGTCTTTAATGTCTTGCCAAATCCACCATTCGACAGCCAACGCTCACCCTCACTCCTGAGAAATGGGTCTAAAGAGACACAATATTTAGCAGATTCTCCTCTTCCTTGAACCAGTATAAAAATTGAGTAATATCTACACCTTTAGCTGACAGTCGCAGTGGACACTGATCAATACAGAATCATTGAATTGTTTGGGTTGGAAAGGATCTTAAAGATCACCCAGTTCCAATCTCCCTGCCATGGGCAGGGACACCTCCCACTGGATCAGGATAAAAGAAAAAAAATTAGTATCTAACCTTGCATAAAAGTAAATATATATTTATATACTTAATGTCAAGAAGTNTATAATGCAAATTATTCCTGCCTAATAATTGCACCATTATCATGTTTACAGCTTCAACAAAAGGAGCGCAAGTTCACCCACACTTTGTACCTGAAAGCTTATTAAACGTAAGATCAATAAATTAATAGGATCTGACTTCATTTTAAAATAACCCAATTATTCTTCACGTGAATACTCATCTCTAGAAACACTGGTTTTATGATTACGTTTGTTCTACTGTTTTTATCACACAAAAGCGCATTAAATTATTATTTAAAATATTAAACTTACTTCAAAGCATTAGGGTAGGGAGTTGTGCTTTTTTTAACTGTACCTAAAGGAGGTAAAATATATCCTTTACAATGGCATAATAGAAGAGTTTGAGTTGGAAGGGACCTTAAAGATCAATGTGTTGCAACCCTCATGCCATGGGCAGGGACACCTCCCACTGGATCAGGGTCTCCAAGCCCCATCCAACCTGGCCTGGAACCCCTCCAGGGATGGGGCAGCCACCCCTGCTCTCAGCAACCTGTTCCAGGGCCTCCCCACTCTCATTGTGAAGAAATTCCTCCTGATGTCCAGTCTAAATCTGCCCCTCTCCAGTTTATCCCCACTGCCCCTTGTCCTATCACTACAAGACCTTGTGAACAGCCCCTCCCCAGCTTTCTTCCCCAGCCCCTTCAGGTACTGGAAGGTCGCTATAAGTTCTACTCGGAGCCTCCTCCATGTATATATACATATATAATCATAAAGAATTTAAAAAGTAGCCTTTAATATAAAATAATTTTGGAGCATTGTACCAATTTAATAGATATATTACAGATTTAGGCTCCACTCTGTTCAGCTGAGAGACCAATGCTGAAAAACCAGGAATTGCGTCAGCAAGATGGGACCCAAATCATCGGACAGTCTGGAAGTTGAGCTGGAGCTGTGAAACAAATAATCCTCCTGCAAGGTTTCCCCTGCAATCTTTAACTCACCATGTTTAGATGCAGAAATGTGTTTCTTTAACCTTTCTCTGAAAATTCACATGGCCTTGAAACTCAGTCGTAGCTCGCTGAACCTCGGAGAGCTGAAGGAGCAGCAGGATCAGCATCTTTCCCTCCAGTCGACTGCATGAGAAGCTGTCGAGAGAAGCACTCTCCTCCCTCGCGGCAGTAATTCCTCCTGGAGTGCATTGTATTCTTTCAAAGACGACACTAAAGAGACAGACAGTATATTATAGAGCTGCAAAAAAGAAATGATCTCTTTTAAGAGCTAGGAAAGCTGTGATCGAAAGCAAAAGCCTGATTTTTGAACCTTTCTTCTAGATTTCTTAGGCTAACAGCGCAGGACAAGTGAAATAGGAGATGTTCTCCATCATTCCAACTTCATTTACAATATGAATTAAAAAAAATGTGCTGTAACGAGGAAAAATTAAAAGAGGGGACTACATTGCATAAAATCTGAAGACAAGATCTCTTTTAATAATTTCCTAAGCAGGCAAATTTTACTGGTTGGAAGATGAAAATTCTAACAGCTACAGGTTGCAACCAGCCACTATCATCTTATGTTCTAGTGTAACATTTATAATTTCTAGAGCTATAATTATTACACTCTGACCTTACTCAGAAGTTCTAGACACGTACAGATTTATATATTTTATAAAACACATATAAATATATATTTTACTATATAAAATATTATTTTTTTTACCCAAAGAGTTCAAATAAATGCTGTGCTCCAGCTGGAAAGAAACGCTCAGCTATTTTTACCTTTCAAAATTACGACGTAATGAATTGTAAAACATTTAGTATTAAGAACACCATTGATCATTTAGAATCAAAAAAATCATTAAGTATCAGCACAAAAGGAATCCCTCTTGTAAAATTCTTTGGAAACAAGAAAAAAAAATGCTCCTGAGGATCTGCTGGATGAAGGATAGTGTTGATTAACTTTTACAGGTTTGGGTGATCTTTACTAATCTGAACAGCAGAGAGATTCAATTCTCACCTCCACCGGCATCGATAATTTATCCTGGCATCATCTTTAAGCTGTTGAACAAACGTGCCCCGAGATAAGCCCGAAGAGACATCTATTCAGGGAAGAATCATCTTTCTTTCACCAAAGGATGACTAAAGTGGGTAGAGAACAGAAAAATGGGAGGGGAGAAAGAAAAAAAAATAAAAAAGGACAAGCACATCAACAGAAAGGGACAAAAAAAGCCTGAAGACAAAGGTGGTTTCTAAAGGGAATTGAGACATCCAGTACTGACTAGAGACATGGTCCTGAGCAGAGCAGAACCCCCACAAAGATTCTCACCATCATCCTCCAGGGAAAACTTTCTTGCTTCACTGTCATACAGTCTAGAAATATTGTTCTGGGAGAGCAGCCTAAGGCAAGGCAGAAAGAATCCCACCAATAAGGCATGGGAAAAATCTATCAAAGAGAGAGGCTCCTCAGAAAAGTTTGAATTCAATTCCGATTTCAACTGAAATTCAGAAATAATTCATTTTGGATTTACTGTCCCCACAGAAAAGGAAATAAAAAGACCCATCTAGGTCACGCAATTTAAAGAATGAATGATTTCCCAGCCCCTCCAGAGGGAAAATCAGAGGGATAAACCACTTCAGACCTGTTTAGGAGGAACTTTGCATCTCAGAAGTTGACAGAAAAGTTTAAGATCAGCTACTCGCTAGAAAGAAGCATAAATCCTCAAGAGATTAGATGAACAATGGTGACGATAACGTCCTTGTATCTCCCCAGAATTATATTCTGCTTTAAAAATACATATGCAATGAGGATTATTATTATTATTGGATAGGAAGGGTGATGATAATATAAGGAATGGTATTCCCTCTGCGAATAAGAAGGGAAAAACATACTGAAAAAAGAAATCTGAACAGTCAGTGAAGAAAGGGAAAAGTTGCATCCAGTTTGATTTCTGCCAGCTCTTCCTTTTCTGCACAGCCGGTGCTGCCTCAGGAGCACCTGTAATGACTCAGGGTGAAATGCGTTTAAGTAAATGCCCTGCAGACTGGGGGAGCCTCTTTAAAGCATCTTTTCTACGTTCTCCATCCCAAACTGCATTTTCTTGAGGAAAAAGAAAAAGATGGAGTAGGTGTAGCAAGAAAAAACTCCACTTTTATTCCATCTCTTTCCTTATGTTTGTTTTTTTTTTCCTTTATGGACCCTGTTTTGTTGTTGTTTTTTTTAAACAGGAAAACCATTTTCCAATATTTCATCCAGACACAATAATAACCAAGCAGACAAAGGTCAAGATTAATACCTCTGATTGATTTCCATAAACAAACACGGAGCGTGGCTTCTCCCTGGGGCTGGGAACGCCTCCCACGGGGCAAACGCAGCGTTAGTTTTACTGGCAAAGCCCCAGAATTCCTTTCAAGTTTCCTGGGTTCCTACATTTCTGTCCAGCTGTCGTCAGCTAAGGCAGCCAATCCAACATTTAACTGAGGTAAGTACCCACTCAAAAGTCCATTAATAATATTGTTAAGAAAAGTCCGGCCCTCACTCATCGCCCGGTGAGGTTTAAAATGAATTAGCGCAAGCTGAAATTCTGCTGTGACTTAAGTCACAATTCTTGCTGTTCCCTGGAGATAACACACCTGAAATACACATAATTTCTGCCTGGAGTTGCCTGCATTAGCTTAGAATTGCAGAATCACTGAGTTTGGAAAAAACAAACAAACTTAAGATCATTGAGTCCAACTGTAAACCTAACACTGCCCGCTCCATCGTTAAACCATGTCCAGAAGTGTTGTGCCTAAACATTTTGTGAAAACTTCCAGGGGTGGGGACTCCACCGCTACTGTAGTAAATCAGTTTTAACACTTGATAACACTTTTAGTGAACAATTTTTTCCTAATATCCAACCTAAACCTCCACTGGAACAACCTGAGGCTGTTTATATCGATAGTTAGTAAAGAAAAATGGACTTATATGTGTGTAAAATGGTTGTGGGTAGTGATATTCATCACATCAAATGCCCAAACCATATTTGATCGTGCTCATGATACACCTAAGTACCAGCTGGCAGTGTCTCTGCGCACAAACCACAGAAATTCCACGCTCCACTTGCCAAGAACTTCAGGCTTTCATCTTAAACAGAAGAAAGCCCAGGTAAGGAAAGAGAAAAACATTTTGAAATTGTCCTAATGAAGAGATGCCCCAGCTGGCAGATCATCACTATGATGCCTCTACAGTTCATAGAATCATAGAATCACCAAGTTGGAAGAGACCCATCGGATCATCGAGTCCAATCATTCCCATCAAACACTAAACCATGTCCCTCAGGAACATCCTTCTTCATTTATAAGGAGAAAGGGTAGAAGAGGTGAATGAGCTCACACCAGCCCAAAGAATTAATGGAGAATAAAACGTACTCTAAAAATATATCAGGAAAAATAAGTTATATGAGAAATATGAACTTATAATCACAGAATCACCGGGTCGGAAGAGACCCATCGGATCATCGAGTCAACCATTCCTATCAAACACTAACCCATGTCCCTCAGGACCTTGTCTACTCGTGACTTAAACACCCCCAGGGAAGGTGAATCAACCCCCTCCCTGGGCAGCATATTCCAATGCCCAATGACCCTTTCCGTGAAAAACTTCCTCCTAATCTCTAGCCTAAATGTCTCCTTGCATAGCTCGAGGCCATTCCCCCTCGTCCTGTCCCCTGTCACTTGGGAGAAGAGCCCAGCTCCCTCCTCTCCACAACCTCCTCTCAGGTAGTTGTAGAGAGCAATGAGGAGCTGCTCGAAAAGAAAATCTGAGTCAATTATATTTATGAATCACCATGGCGCCTGTCTCTGAAATCTTCATTATCTAAGGCAATTAAAACAAGTAGTGGGGCAAATACCTGTTTTGCTAACGTAATGAAGACCCTGTTGGTTTGGACTGATCAGAGTCAATAGCACATCAGCATCATACAAAGATAAAAGGCCTCTCTCTCTATTAAAGCAAACACCCTTGGCTGGGCTAATTGTTTATCTTTGGCTAAACGTCCCTGTCACCCCACATTTATCACCTGAGGAAGAGACCATTATCTGCAACAACATCCCACTCCCCTCACGTTATCATCGCTTACACCTCCTTCTCTCTTACACTCTGGGTCTTTCACCGCCTTCACATGTGGACCAGTATTTATCAAAGGAAGCTGGAAATTACCAGCGTCTCAATTTTGCCTTTCATCTGATTCATGAAGCACTTCTCCTAATGGGAAGCGCAGTTCATGAATTGCCGGAGAGCCAGCGGAAGAACAGCAGCGCATCCATTTCCATACAAATAGCCTCCTTATTATGCAGAGCGGGGATAATTTATAAGGAGGGATTCTCATCTGAAAACCGAGGTCCTGCTGGCAACGTCCTTCTGTTTATACACATGGAAATACAATTTCAAATCTATTTAAGGAATATAAATGTTCAGTGGGTGAGGTGTGCCTCACGCTGATCCACACCGAGAGCGCGGAGGGGATGGGGAGCCCTGGCAGACAACCTCACACGCCTTTTTTCACCTCTTTCTAAATCAGCAAAACAGTATCATGAAATGAGATGTAAAAGGCAATTTTAAGAAGGCATTAATATCATAAAAACCACATTTTAAACGCAGAGATAAGTAGTAAGTTAAAACACATCTAAAATAAAGATTTCTTCTACAATTACTTTAAAATCCACATATTTATTATCACTAAAACCCTGTTTGTCATCATCTGCTTTCATTTTAGGGTCTTGTCTGCTTGCCACTCTTTGCTGGGTTTGTGTTTCATCACTTACTATTCAGAAAAGTTTCACCCACATATTACACAGGTGACACTGAGTTTGAGTTTCCTTCAGATAAAAAGAAAAATGGTTGAATATTCTCCAAAATATTCTGGTTAACAAGCTCTATCTTAGAACTGCACATTGCAAATATAAAAAAAAAGAGGTTTGTGTGAGATTTTCTTTTCCTATCGCAGTCAAGCAACAAATGGCTGGCAGTGTTTGGCTGCTGTTAGTTGTTTGCTGCACTTGAGTTTCACAGGTGCCACGTTCAGGGTAGGTTCCTAGTATAGACACACCAAAAAAGACAAAAACTCCTTCCTTTTGGAATGGTTCTGAATGAGAGACAAAGACTTGAAAAAAGTATAGATACATCCCACTCAGTCTCTCACAGGGAATAATAAAGGTCCTTCTCAAAGTTTTACTCAGGAAATGGAGAAAATCTTTGTTTTAGGGGAAAGCAAAATCATAATGCAGAAAAAAAAATAAAAAGGATGGTTTTTTTCCTTGGCTTACTTATTTGAGCAGAACTATTTATAACTGTAAGTGCTGCGAGGACCAGCCATGGCAAAGCTGCTTCTGTTTTGCTCTTCACCCTTAATCCTCAACTTTGAATTTAATTGTAATTTGGATGATGATTTAAGCAGATGGGGGATGAGCAAAACATTCCAAGGCCGCGTAGAAGATCAGCAGAAGGGATAGAGGCAGCTGCCCTGCCCTCATCCTTGCCCCGTGTCAAGGGGAGAGCAGCAGGACTGACGTGTAATTACCACTCACCGAGCAGAATCCGCGAGTTGTGCCAGACTATTTTGCTGCTTTCTATCTAGAAGGTTAAATATTCTTCGTTAGCAGCTAGTGTAACATCATTGCACCCCCCTAGGTGTATGGTTCACTTTACGTCCTTGGAGCTGCCACTGTCCACAGCCCCCGTGGCACAGGGGACCAACCCCACCCCGTAGGACCGAAACGTCCTTGCGAGCATCATACCGGAACGCTGACTTCACACCAGTTGTTGCCTCCCTAAATGTTGGCTTTTCACATTAGCAAGTTTCTCGCCTGTTAAAAATGGCATCGAACAAATTAACAGAATTACAGATTCAGTTACAAATAACTCACTGTACCAGCTGAAGGGTAAAATTCGTTACGAATGCCCCCGCGCACAGTGGAAGCTCTTTAAATTGGATGGAAAAAAGTACGTACAGTTTAATATCAAAATATGGCAGCAGATTTTTTTCCTACAATTCTGCTATTGAAGAGACTTAGATTTTCTTTTCTATTTTCCATTTTAATTTCTCCTTCGCTGAGAGCTTCTCAAATAGCAATTCCTGTTTCTGACATTTTTATAGTAAGGTTTGTTTGTTAATTTTAAATCTACACGTACATATACACACAGAATCCTAAAAAACAAATGTTTATTCTTAATTATCTGGGAAGCTTCATGAAAACAGAACAAACCTCGTCGCTCCCATTAGCAGAAACATGATGCCAGCTGACAGGTTTTGAGCAGTCGACTGTATTTGAAGGAGTTACCAAAGAAAACACGTTTCAACTATCAGTTCTCCTCAGCGTTACTTAAAAGCAGAAAATTACAGATTAAGTTGTCAGGCAAGACCCAGTCTCTAAGTATAACGAACTAAAATTCTATAGAATTGAAAATGGAAATGGTGAGGCCGCTTGGAAATCTAAGCTTCTCTGAAAATATAGGCCTTTTATAAGATATTGGATTTAAGGGGAGATACAGACCTGTTCCTAAGAAAATTAGGTATTGACAAGAATGAATTATTAAAAACATAAATGCCTAAAACATCAAGATCGGAACAACAAGCTGGCTTCGACTTCAGCCACCAACTTGCTACGGGGGCACCACAATGCTTCCCACATCCACCTCATGATGAAAGCTTAACCTGAGCAAGGAGGTTCCCAGATATCAGCCCACAATAGTCATCAGAGAGGGTCACTGGGCACTGGAACAGGCCACCTGGGTAGGGGGTTGATTCACCTTCCCTGGAGGGGTTTAAGGTGCAGGTGGATGAGGTGCTGAGGGACATGGGTTAGTGATTGGTGGGAATGGTTGGACTTGATGATCCGCTGGGTCTCTTCCAACCTGGTTGTTCTATGATTCTATGATCACTGTCAGTCGACGGTAGTATTGAACAGCCACTGGAAATCTTGATCACAGGTTGAAGTCCTAGACATCAATATTTCTTTTTCCTCTTTTATTAGTGATTCAAAGCCTTTAGCGCTCACCGTGTTTGCCCTCATTCTAAATCTCAGTATACCAACCACTACAGGTAATATTATAAACGTGTGCACGATCCACAAACTGTGACCTTTGTAGGGAGGATAGTACGCGGAGGGACCTATCTGCACAGCTCAGACCAACATCCCACTGTAGTTCTGATACATTAAACTAACTGAAAGTTGGTTTTGGACTCGATGATCCGATGGGTCTCTTCTAACCTGGTGATTCTATGATTCTATGAAAGTAAGCAAGCAATTTACTGAAGTTAAACCCTAAATTCCAAGGGCCACAATTCTACTGTTAAACTGACCCTAACACAACCTCTGGGAGGGCTGTCAGCAGCGCTGCTCACTGAAGAAGCATCGTAAGACTGAGTCATTTTCACTCTGAGAGACGCTGGGAAACAAACCCGTACAATTTATAGCTGAGTCTGCAGGTTTGTCACAGCTGAGCATACACCATCCAGAAACAGAGGGAAGCGACTGCATTTATGAGACACGGCAGCCTCCACATACTTGTCTTCAAACTACTTGTTGGTGGCCTAGAAGCCTTTGTAAATGTTGTGATAAAGTAAGTGCCAGGAGAGGAATCAGCCATGCATGTGATGGGAAAACTCACCAGCGTGGCAGGGGAATTTATATCAACGTTTGCATTTGTTTGTTTGCTTGTTCCTATTTTTTTATAGCAGCGAGACTTATTATCCTGGATGCTCTGGTTCACTTCTAAAATATGCAGGGTTTTTACAAACTATCTTTGCAATTAGAAGGAAGAAAAGTCCCGTTTTCTTTTGAGAATGATTACAGGAAATTGGTGCTGGCAATTTAATATCCTGCGTTGTGCGGCTTCACCTCCCCGCTTCGCCGCTAACCTGCTGGAAAAGGCTGCTGCTGATTTATGCTTTTGTTTGCGAATTACACTGTAGAGTATCAGAAGCAATAAGAGCTGGAAAATTGCTTCTTACAGTCAATGACCTCCTTGTAGTTTACTTCCTTATTTTATCATAATGGAGACGTATTCGCATGATGGAGATTTCCCTACAAAAGAAAAGGCTCTGATCCTTGACCTTAATGACAACGTTTTTCTACCTGCTCAAAGCATCACCAGTATTTTAGTGACAGGCGGCTCCAAGCGGGGATTTAAATAGCGTTTGTTATTCAGTGATAAAAGCGCAGTCTGCTGAAATAACTGCTGCTGTTAAGAAAACAACAGTTTATCCTTTAGATTACAGCACCGCTCCTATAAGCTTTCATTTCTTTTCACCAGCTAATTCGTCTTCTAAACAGGAGCAGCATTGCTCGATCACCGCTCTTAAGACTATTTATTTGTACCTTAAAATGAAATAGAAGTGTCTAATAACGGCCCAAAGCCTAGCGAAATCAGTGGGAGGCTTTTCCTCCTCTCCAGGAGGAGCTGATCAATCCCTATATGCACCGAATAATTACATTTTTCAGAGGAGGTACCCAGGGCCGCCCTCTCCTGTTGCCAGCGCTCATGTAAATGAGGATTAACCCCATCGCAGTCGAGTTAATGGAATTACACCGCTATACACGACAAGCGAATTAGGCGCTCAGCAGGATCCCTTTCTGAGTAAGGGCTGAAAGTCACTCTGGTACAAGATGACATAGAGATGCCTAACATCACATCTTCTGTGAGCCGAAATGCTTGTTACTCGCTGTTACGCACCGAGTGCTGCAATGCCTGCTCAGCCAGTTCGCATCAAATTGGACATTCTGAATGCATCTCAGTCTTTTAGCATCATGAATTGATTATTTACAAATACAATATAACTAGAAAAGAGAGTCAAACTACTACAGGACAAAGTTTCCTTTCCTCAGCCCAGCTCAGCATTCTCTCCTTTGTAAGGAAACAGAACTTATGAATTCCCATTATTCATCGTTCCCCACCCTGTAACTCATCAAACGCCACCGACCTTCTCCCTCATGCTGAAGGGTCAGGCTCAACCCTACTTGAATCCGAGGTACAAGTACCAAAGGTGTCGGCTTTAGTCTTTACGGAGCAGATTCCATCGTTATTAGAGATTCCACATGACAGATGGCACTGGAGAAAATCAAGCGTCACGCGTTCTGCCGCTCACAGGAATACTCGTTAAATAGGATATGAAATAGTTGCTAATGAAGATAACACGTAAGAGCATTATCCTGCTCTAAGGCTTGATTTGACTCAGAGGGAGCATTTCCATCTATCCCAACCTGCTATTTCTTTTCACAGAATCTTTGATGCTTTTTTTTTTTAAACTTGTTTTGTTCTGTTACCTTGATATACAGCTGTAAACAGCAGAATGAGATTTCTCCCAGGTTTCTTGATGAATTCCATTCCCTAAAAAGCAACTAAGGTTGCAAAGTCAGTTTCGTCTCCCTTACAGTGCCACTCCAATTAGAGCCTCCTCCATTGATGAGTTCTTACTTGTCTCATCATGTTAGATGCTGCAGTCTTTATGCTAAACATTTCATATGCAGATTTTTTGTTTCTCCTTAAATACCTATTGTCTCCCGCAAATTAAAAACCTGTTATTCAGTCACATTCACGCCTACTTTATTCAAATGTTTGCATCTGTCTACACAATCTCAGGTAGCGTACAAAGATTATACTAGAGTAAAAGCAAATGCCTGAATTTTTATTTAAATTAAAATATTAAATATTAAATTAGCACATATGAAAGTAAAAAAGAATGTCAAAAGTTCCACTCCCTCTCGGTCCACTGGGCAAATTCGATAAACGTGTATCAATTACTATATTGAGTACGATCTATATCCATGGGGCTGATGAGTTTACCCTCCGGCTGTGGTTCCCCAGTTTCAATTACCGGCTAATCCCTACACATCTAGAATGACTGAAACAAGGCAGTGACCCAGTGAAAGTCCAATTTTAGCAACGACATTCCAAAAGTTCTAACAGAATCACAGAATCACCGGGTTGGAAGAGACCCATCAGATCATCGAGTCCAACCATTCCCATCAAACACTAAAAGGGAAGGGAAGGCAAATACTTAGATCACAAAGTAATTTAGGTCCTGGCTGTCCAGAAAATCTCCTGGGAGATGCAGGTTGTAATTCTTAGGACTGAAATGAGAGCAGAAGTCAGGTCCTCAACTCCAAAAGCACGTGGGCCACCATGAGATGCACACAACGGGGATCCCTCAGCGAGGTGATGTGCGTGGAGACTGCTGACTGCATTGAGCTCTTGAGTCAAAGGGCAACGATACTTCCAGATCTCCCCAGGGCTTGAGCTTTTAGAGTGAAAGTACAGGAAGGAGTAACTCCAAATCCCCGTGTTACAGTGAAATAATAAAGTGCCTGTGCAGTGAGAACAGGAACAAAGTCAGACTCCCCTTTGATACGAAATAAAAGTCTTTGGACGGTTCCATCCTTGCCAGTCTCCTTTCAGACATCAAGGTTTGCTGTTGGAGCCAGGTGGATTACTGTTCTTTCTGCACCAACACTCCACATGAGACTAGAACTACAAGGAGATCAAAGACATACTGAAAACGAAAAAGATTTTCTGAATCTTGTGCCCCTTTTTCACCTTAATATAGAATTTCCCAAGCAATTGCCACGCTGCCGGTTAGAGAAACAGAAAGAGCCAATGTCCCCCTCAGCCAAAACTGAAGCTGAAAGGGGTGAATCATAGAATCACAGAATCATAGAATCACCAGGTTGGAAGAGACCCATCGGATCATCGATCACAATCATCACAAGAACATTTATATTATCACTGAGATACAACTGGATCCCCATCACCACACTCTCAGCACTAGGCTGAAGGGCACGGGCACNTTCAGGACCTACTGCTAATTATCACCCAGAAACTCTATCATTCGGTGCAACTCAAAGGAACTTCTTGCATTAATCACAGGGCAGAGGTGAAACTTGCGGGTTTAGTCAAGAGCTGAGTCCATGACAATAACCAGAGATTAAACTAATTCTGTTCTCAACTCATCTTTCTGAAGCAGCGATACTTTGGTCTATCTTTCACCTCTGCCTTTCATCACCTAAGAGATGTTTTTTTATGGACACTTCAATTTCATAAACACATCAATATTTCTTACTCACTCTTATTTTTTTTCCTCTTGACTCCTGTAAACTCTTTAATACCCAAGCAATAAAGAATATTTCATTTCCAGTCATTGTCTGAGCAGCATCAAATCCCTTCTTGAGACCTACCTCTTCCAACTTAAACAACTATTGATTACAAACAGATATAAAGATCACCAACTGACATCTTCGCGTACTGCACAGTTGCCCAAGTCAATGAAGTGGTATCAAACCATCTGGAAAGCGATAAAATCTTGACATTTTCTGCCAGAAAAAAAGGGAGAGCGAGATTTTTAATGCCACGATTCTTACGCTGCTCTTTGTGTCTTTATTGAGCTACGTATTAGGATGAGCAGAAGCATTTTATGTCCTCATCACAAACCTTCCTTTTATCCTCACGAGGCAGCCTGTGTTTTCCGAGGAGAGGAAGCGCACATTTCTGCGAGGCACCGCAGCCAGCCAGCCAAGCTCCCACAGTGCAAAATATTAGGACATTCACAGCATTTTCTAAAATATGGCATACATTGCTGTTTCTCACAAACAGACTCTCATTCGGCTCGCTCTCCACCAATGGACAGTAGGTGTCTGGGCTTTCAGGAAAAACAAGAAAAACGCAATCTGGATCGGTTTTAAATGTAACTTATTTTAGTGTTATGGAAAGCAGTCTGGGAGGAAGCTGAACAGCTTTCCAAGAGACGCTCTACTCGTAGAAATTGCTGCCGAACACAGAAGACATGAAAGCCCTGGCTGGAAGCAGAGAGAAATGAAAACTATTCCCCTTCAGTAACCCTGACTACAGAGATAGGTCTGCATGTCACGGGTTCTGATAAACCGTTTGGAGCCCCATTACTGCCTCATATATGCGCGATCACCACGGCTTCCAGTTTTCTTCATGCTGCCACTGTCGGGATGGACCTTAGCCCAGATGTTCACGGTGCACCCCAAGCCTAATGTCCTCATCTCCCCACCGTATCGCTGATGCCAAGACTGTTGTTGCATTGTGTCAGGAAGTTTAGCACCAAAATTTATAATGAGGTTTTTATTTTATTTTTAATTTTCATGGCACTCTCTTCGTCTGCTGAGGGACATGGGTTAGTGTTTGATAGGAATGGTTGAACTCGATGATCCAGTGGGTCTCTTCCAACCTGGTGATTCTATGATTCTATATTTCATTCCTCACCTTGGGAATGGGCAAGTCAAGGACACACATCTTGCTTTAAAAAAAATATTATTACATTCATTTCACTAATGATACATCAGTGATTTCTCAAACACCTATAACAATTTTTGCTTTATTTCTAACATTTTTTTTTTTCCAGTGTTATTCCTTTCATTTTTCTC
>WAAB01004529.1:0-21928 GCA_013389865.1 Piaya cayana | reverse complement strand
TTTTTTTTAATGAACCTCTTGTTCTCCTGTTGAGCTGCAGCAGCTGTTTCTGGCTGTGTAATTCAAACCTAGATGTAGAGGGGAAACTGGGCTTTACACATAATTTCCTTATTAAACCTTTCCTTCAATAACTCCGTCTCATTGAGGAGAGCCTTTTCATTTCTTATCTTTAGGCACTCTGTGGATTTTAGAGTCTGTTTAGTGTTTCAGTGAATCTGTGAAAGGCTGAGATATCAACTGATTACATTTGGGAGATAGTTTGGTCTTCTAACTAGACTGGCTTATTAAACTTGTGTGAATCCTGGTGGAGATGCAAGTTCTTATTCCATTTCACCTGTTCAATGGTTCCAAAGCCTACTTAATGCTTTAATGCTTTCAAGTCCAAATAACTGGTCATAATAATCATAATCCTCAGCTTGTCTGGGCAGCCACTGCTGATAAGAGGCTGTGTGGGACATACTCCCCTCTGCCTTTAAGCAATTTCTTTTAAAGAGGAATGTTTATGAAGTCCACTGATTTACAATTTGATTTCTGACTGCTGGAAAGTGTAGAGTTGATGTACCTTTTGATGAACTGTTAAATAAATGTTTACCACTCACTTCAAAAAGATATCCTTTCCTCCTCTGAAGACTTTCCTTGCTGCTCTTATCTACTGTGAGGAAACCTGAAAAAGAATGGGTGGAAATGTCATTACTAGAATACCTGATGTTTATAGACAAAAAGTAGTACAGTCTATCAGAAAAGATGTTGCATCTCAAAGCTAGATAACTTATCATGGAGGGATGATGTCAGTGGGAGGGTGTTTCCTTTCAGGCAGTTAAGCACGATTCTTATTTTGCTCCTTGATTGAATCGGGACTTGCTCATCCTCTGTCTCCTGGGGAATTAATTAATGGTTTGAGGACGCAAGGATGAAGACCCTGCTGAGTGTGGGCAGGGCTTGTATGTAGGCTGTGGGCACTCTTGGTATTTTTCCTCCCACGCATCCGTGCATCTGCCAGCTGCAATCTGGCCCCATTTTTACTGTGTTTATTCTCTTCAATTTCCCATCACACTACTGGGAAGTTGAATGTGGAATAAACACCGGTACATTTACTTCAATTTGTTTTGCACAGCATTATAATTAGAAGCTGGAGGCAACTCTTCCCTTTTGTTGTTCAATAGCAAGGATTTGCTCCTCCTTTTGATTTTTCTTTTCCCAAGTACTATCTTTTCATAGCTGTTCTTTCACAGGCACTCTTCAACCAAATGGGCAGGTATACTAAGCTACTGGATATACTGGAGAGTTCTAGAGACCTGGTTGAGGTTGCCTTGAGAGCAGGAGCAGCTGCAGGCTGCCTGCAGATGTTGACTGGATGGACAGTTGCTCATGAGTGATTCTGTTTTGTCTCCTCAAATCCCATTTTGAGTCATGTTGGGCAACTGCTCTGAACCTCTAATGGCTTCCTTATGTTCCTTCACCCTCTCTTGTTCAAATCGTGCAGCTGGCTGCCAGGCAGGACAGCACATTGACAATAGCTGGTGTAATGCGGTTTGCAGGCAGATGACGTGTGACAATGTATAGACAATAGAGCGGTCCTGTTTCCTCTGTAATTGGTGACTGCTGAGTGCTGGGTAATTCACCTCATGCTCCTTCCAGAGAGCACAGCAGACCTAAAGGACACACAGAAAACACCCCACCTGCTGCTTTGGTTTGCACAGCAGGTTAAAGAAAGTTATGATTGTTTCTGGATCCTGCTTAGCTATAGGTTCCCTGATGCTATTGACGATCAAAGCCCTTTTTCTCATGGTGTTATGGAGATGTTTTGATTGCTTTCCTCTGGCCTTGCTCAAGTGGCATTACAGCTGATTGTATAACAACTCAGTCTAGCATTCATGGAAGGCTTGGCCCAGTGCTTTTGATCTGCAGCTCCTACTTCAGATGAAGTGTGGGAGAAGTGGAGAAAGACTGGAAGCTTGTCAAATCCTTTTTACTAGAGCCTCATGCTGATTTTATATCCAACTGTGATGGAATTGCTTCCGAGATCATCACTGTTTCTGACCTCAGGTTGTGTACTTGTGCATAGATTTTGATGCTGTGTCTCGCTTGCCCTTCTCTACGAGATACAGTTTGACAAAGCCACTATTTATATGCTGCACACAGTAACTATTTGTCATTGTAATTAAACAAAACACCAAAATACCTCTGTTGTTAAATAGGTCTCTGACCAGAGCTTTGAGGTGGGTCTGCCCACACCTCTTTCCTCAGACAGCTTTTAAACTCAGACCTCAGGTTTTCTTTGAAAAAAGCCTACATCAGACAAACCTCTTGCAACAGAGACAAGAGAGAGAAAAGACAGGCTAGACATAGGGAAGGGCTTATAAACAAATCTCCTGCTGTTCACTTTGTCTTTGCTTCCAGTCTCTGTTTCAGTCAGCTCAGGGGTGGAAGCAGACTGCAAGTTCACTCTGGGCCCTAGCATGTTTTTGAACACTGTTGCTGGGCTTGGCTGTAGCTTTTCCTGCTGTCCTCTGCCATCTCCTGAGCCTGAACTGCATGCTCGTGTCTCCTTGCTGTTTGCTTCTCCCCCCACTTAAACGTACCCAGTAGCTCTTAGAACACAGTACCTTCATTTTTCTCCTGCAGAGGGGCCCACTTAGCTCCATCTCTCTCTTTAAAGGAAAATAACGCACAAAAAGAAATTTAACTGGCCTACCCCCTAACAGACTCTTTTGTGGAAAATGAAGGGTATGTTGTGATAAACGTGAAATGGACATTATAAATATTTAGCTACTATTAGCTCATCTGTTAATGCTTTCTGGAGGTCTGTTCAAAGTTGTTTGTGTGTTACTTTTTATTATTTTTATGGTGTTCTTTTCCATCTTAAAATACTGAAGGCAGGTTTTTGAGTTCCCATAGAATGGAGAAAATGTACGTTTACCCACACCTCCAGTCTGTGCAAAGGTTGACTGGCAGATCTCTTTGATTGTCTTGTATATAAGCTGAAATCTGTGCTTTTGAGCCCCTAATTGCCGGGGGTTTGTTGTATAGGCTGGTTATTTATGCTAGTTCAGCAGATGTTGATAATGAAGCGTGGAAGTTTGGTATTTGATGTATTTTCTGCAAGGGATGAATAATTTTGCTCGCATTTGGTACTGTTGTAGTAGATCCCCTGTGTGAATGCAAGTCTAGGTGCTTACATCAGGTTAAGAGGAAAGATTTGGTGGGTAGTGATCAGAGGATCTCCTGAGAAATAAAAAGTCTTCACCCACTGAAGTAATGTGGTTCCCACACTGCTCTCCTGTATGAATATAGTTGTTTTCATCCTTCTCCAGTCCCAGACTTCCTACTGAGTTCAGAGAAGTTGTTATGGTGGAATCATACCCATCAGTAAATTAACCACTCATGTAATGAGAAGTTAGGCTAATGTAATGTCTAACTAGTTCCATGAGAAGCCGAGGATCAGTGAGATGCTTCACAATATGATGACAAACAATGATATTGAGGAGGAGGGACAGACATGAAAGACAACAGAACAACAATAATAAGAATAGAGGCACATTTTCATTAAATGAAAACATCTTAAACATTGACCTTTCTGACAAACCACAGAATAGCAAACATGCAGCCTTTTAAATAATGGTTTCATACTGGAGTTTTGCACGTATACCCCCTGGAAGCTTAATGCAGTCCAAATGTCTGTCCCTTGGACAAGGCCTGTGGGTATACACTCCTCGATGGATGAATGAACAAGTGAAATCTTGCAGGTTACTCAGACCTGCAGGGAATCCATGTTCCTGACAGTTGTTCTCTCCATTTTGCTGTGAATTTCTCATTTGTTTTCTTTGTCCTTTCTTTGTCAGTAAAAGATCTGTCATAAAAGGTATGCTGAGAGTCTACTAAAAATGATGTGTCTTTCAATTTAGTCCAAGCCAGTTCTAATTTCTACTGATGTGGGTCTGCTGTAGCTCTTATCAATGTTGCATTGAATCTGAGATGTATGGAAGTCCTGAGTTATGTTGTGACTGGGGTTTGGTTGCTTAGTTCCATTAGGCAAATGCTGTAAGCTGGAAAGGGCTGACAAAATAGGTGGGATGATACTAAATTCAATATCTGTTCCTTTCTAGACTTATTAAACCAGTAGATTTCTTGTGAAGTAAGTATTTCAGGTTTGTTTTTCAGTTTGAAACATTTTCTAATTCTCAGTACTTGCTAACAGCTTTCATTGATAAGAGCTCTCAGGTCAAAAAAACATCTGGTTCTTAAATCAGGGGGATTATGTATCACAGAATCACTAGGTTGGAAAAGACCCCCAGGATCATTGAGTCCAATCTTTCTTATAAATCATTAAGCCATGTAACTTTATTCTGTCATAACAATACTGTTAAAACCAGCTTTCAAAAGCCAACTTAAGAGCATTAGAGATCATGTTCAACTAAATGTAGAGTGTTAAAACCCCTGCAATGGACAAATCCTTATTTGTTTCTCTTGATCCTGACTTTTTGCATTGTTTTTATTTTTTTCGTGTCTTGTATCACAGTTCAATGTTACATGGTATAAAGATCCTAAAGCCTTCAAAACTTGATTAGAAATAATGTCACGCATACTTCCTGCAAGTCTGTGAAGTTGCAAAACACAAGATGAAAATAAACTATTACCATTCTTATTTGGTGTTTTATCAGAATTAAAATGTGTGGTATATAAGACAGTAACTCTTACTGCAGTTTGTAAAGTACATGGAAGTGAGGCAGAGTCAAGAACCATTGAGCAAATGATAATATTCAGCAACTCCAAATAGGTAAAGGATAGTTTCTTGCAAAGAAAGAATGAGAAGGGAAATGGAGGATAGGTAGAGATGGGATATTAGGAAGAAATGTTTTCCTGTGAGGGTGGTGAGGCACTGGCCCAGGTTGCCCAGAGAAGTTGTGGTTGCCCCATCCCTGCAGGTATTCAAAGCCAGGTTGAAGGAGACTGAGCAACCCGTTCCAGTGATAGGTGTCCCTGCCCATGGCAGGGGGTTGGAACTGTATGACCTTTATGGTCCCTTCTGACCTAAACCATTCTAGCATTATATGCTGAGAGCTCTGTGTGTGCCTGCACCTGTGAGCAGCAGGTTGTGTGGGTTCAAAAAGTCACTGGTTAGGCAGGACCATAGCAGCTGCTGCATGCTAAGTGCACTTCATTCACTGTGCTTCCTTTTTCTCCCACCTCTCTTAGGCTTCCTTCATGCTGTGAGAATAACCTTGCTTAGGTGCAGATCAGGCAAACCCATGTTCATCGTGCTGAGTACAGTGACTCTGCCGGTTATTGCTTTTCATCCCCATTAACAGAACAACGAAGTGTGTTCGGCTTATGTGTTGGCCACAGCCATGTTCTACAAGGACTAACTATGGCTACTTCTTGAGTGTAGACAGGGCTTCGTTCAGCCTTTCTGTGATTAATTATTAGAGACTGGGCAGACTTTCATATAGTTTCAGAAAGGGCATGTTAATGTCTTGTACCTCTTGAAAGACACACACTTAAATAAGATGCAGCTGCCTTGTATTTTCAGTCCATTCCCTTGTTGTTTTATAAGAAAAGATGACTAACTCATTTACGGCAATACTGAGCAGTAATAACTTCAAATTTATGGGGCACCCTGTGTCGGGATGCCTTAGGGCGCCTGACAGGCTATAACTTAAAATGGTACTTTAAAAAAAGCAGTGTGGTTTAACACAATAGAACCGATGGAGAAGCAGAAACCCTATTGTGTGATAAATAGAGCAGCGTCCCACAAACAATATCAAACCCAAACTCTCTGCAGCCTGACCCAGAGGGGTGCCATTGTTTTCTCTGAAATGTCAGAGGGAAGAACACGCTTGAGCTAAGAGAAAGCATTTATATAGGCAGACTTCATACATGGTAAACCAGAACCAGCTACAGCTTTAGGTGGAGCGGTAGGAGTTGTTGGTCTTGTAAACTTGGGATGAATACTTCAGAAAGGAAGGAACATAGTGGTGGGCATCCTTCACATGTCTTTCTGTAGCTATTACTTTTCTTCTAAAACCTTGCTTTAGAAAGTACACTTGTCTTATTAATCATTACATTAACCTGTACATATATACATGTTTTTCCATTGGTTTTTTTTTTTTTCTACCAACTTCAAACAGTTGCAGAACTCCTTGCTGACTTCAATCTGCTCTCAAAATCCACTTCTGCCCTGAAATGTGCATCAAATGGGTTTGTATCAAGCTTTTACACCCTTTTCTCTTCTGGGTGAGCAGTGAATGTAGTTTCTCACAGGCTGCCATGTGGGATCTCTCCACTCAGTTATTTCAGTCTCCAGGCATCCCTGTTTTGGGAAGCTGCATAGAACTGTGAAGTTTAAATCGAAGACTTTTGCTTTGAAAGGTGAACTAGTTTGAATCCTTCTACCCTTGCTTGTAAGGAAGATCATATTTGTCTCGATTTTGAAAACAGAATTATAATAAAGGGAATAAAAGAAATACATATCCTTGTCTTCATTCGTTGTAGTGCTTTCAAAACTGAGTGACTTCACTAAGCTGCACAAAAGTACTGGTATTAACACAACTTCATCTTTGAAAGACCTACTGGTTTTCCTCTTTCCTTTTATTGTTTGCTTGTTTTTCTAATGTAAGTCAGTCATTTGATAGTTGATCTTTACAGACCTTGACAACCATATCTGAAAATCATTTAAGTCAGAGTCATATACTTGATGATTGCTGCTGCTTAGAATTTTTTGGAATGTAGTCTGACATCTTGTACAAAACAGACTTGGAAATAAGACTCCTATGGTTAAATAAATTATCCTACAAAGTGTTGTGAAAGACTATTTTGTGTAACTTTTCTAATAGCAACATAATTACTGTTTGTCATTTTCTTATTTGATATTATGAACTTATCCAGGGGGTAGAGGAGTGGAATTAGGCTGTCTCCAGAGTCCGGCATGCTGTTTCAATACCAGTGTATTTCACTATGTTTCTATCTCATGGCATTCCAGTTAAAATAAAGTTAACAATACAGTGCCCCAAGAAGTGCAGTAGCCAGGAATTTGGACATTAAGACATGAAAAAAATATTTCTATTTCTCTGAAGAGTGAGATTGTATCTAGCTGCAATCTAAAAATGACTGTTATTTACCAAGATTAGCAGAGGGCACAACATAACTTTACAGAACTTGATGCTGTTCAGTGGGTGGTCATAAATCAGAATGAATCAATTCTTCAGAATATAATGACACTTATTTTTAAATATCAGCCTAACACAATCTTAATTTTTTTAGATGACATCTCTGTTTATTTGGAGTTCTGCAAAACTGCAGGCTATGTGGCTGGATGCAATGCTTTAAAAACAAAACAAACCCTTCCAGGCATGCACAACACAGGCCAACAGGTAACTTGCAACTTGTCTCTCATCTGACATATTCTGCTGGCTTGACTTTGAACTCTGTTTGGGAAAGAGGTGCTAAGTGCCTATGGTGTCACATGGGATATAATGACATTAGAGTTTTTAAATGGAAGCATTAACAGGAAAGCATTTTTCAAACTTTCATCCTACCTGGCTTCATGAAAACAATTCCTGACAAATGTTGGTGGTTTGGTTTTATTGGTTGGTATGGTTTATTTTTGTTAGGCTCTGTTCATTCTAAATATAGGTACTTATGATGCCTGGTTATGCAGGTCCTTAAACCATACAAAGCAGCTCATGACCATGGATATTTGTTTTGAGTTCTTATATGCAGGACTGACTTCTGGCGTCTCTTTCAGAATACAACCATCCATTCGGATGGAGTGAAGCTAAGATCCATGGAAGATCTTGAGTCTCTGTCCTCTAGGCCTGTGTTAAAACAGCAGAAATTTCCTGTTCTTCCAGAGGAATTTGTTCCAGTGCTCAAAAGTAAATATTTCGAGAGGGAATGTGTCATCAACTGAGGAAGTGACTTCAGTGGAGGACAGGCAGGTAGGAGACTGAAAACCAAGGAAAGCATCAAGATGTGTTCAAGATAGCTCTTGCCTATTCTTAAACTAGTAGCTCTCATTTTGCTGTGTGCTTTCAGGAAATGTTTTAAGGGTTCATGCAACACTTCCAAAAAGATTTTGAACAATATTTGTCATATTTGGAGCTTTTAAAAGCCTATATCACAGCTTGAAGAAAAAGTTCTATTCCTGAAATTGACTAGAAGCCAGATTCTTTGCTGTGTTCAGGCAACTTTTCTAGAGTTCTTCTTATAACCTTGCAGTTTAGAGATGGCATAGAATTACCAGAGATCTAAACCTAAAAATGTACTGAATAAATAAGAAATGACACAGATATGTTTCACCTTAGAGTCAAAACAGAGCTCAAAACAAATGAATTCTACCTCACAGAAGTATTCCCAGGACACAGTCTTCCTTGCAACATTGTACTGTGCACAGGACTCAAACTCCAAAGAAACAACATTCCATTTATGGGACTGAAATGTTGTTGCATCTATGAGATACATTTTAAATTACATGGTGCACTGGCTTCAGCTGTTCTAAAAATAACCAAAACCCAAGAAAAAAATCCAACAACCTTCTAAATAATGCTAACACATACTAAACTCCTGAAGTCGGTGAGAATTCTCCTTTTGCTTCAAATCTGCTGTCTCCACCCCCCAACTGTTTCGACACCAGGGTTTTTTTGTCTTATTTCTTTGGTCAAATACCATTAATAACTGTGATTTCAACACTATTAAGGGGTTATGGGGGTAACCTCAGGTTCTGTAAATACTGGAGGCATGTGCCAGTTCTTGAAACGTGATTGGCTTGAATGCGAAGTCTACAAGACAACTCAGTGGTGCTGATGGTGAGACCAGTGGTGTGTTGAGGATGATTCATGGAAAAAGGAGTTTTAAATTCTTTGAAGTGAGGTGGCAGGAAATGTTTGGTGGCTAAAAGTTGAAAGTGTTTTTCAAGCAGGAAGGAATTCTAGAAATGCCATAATAAAGCACAAAAGACAAGATGGGAGTAAAGAAGATGGAATGGGTTCAGAAGGTAAAGTAGCGAGTGTGCAGGCTGCTGTGCAAGAAGGTAATACTTGAACATGGGATCTGGTCTATATAAGCTATATAAGTATTGCCTCTTAGGTGAGCCTGGGAATTAGGCTTGCCTCCCCAACTGACTTTTGTAGACCTACTTCTTTTCCCCTTTCCTGTAGGCCAGTGACCTTGCTAGGCAGCCTGTGCAAGGACTTTACTCTGTTAGGACGGATTTTCAATGTCCACATTCTAACTTGCTTCAATTTGTTTTTCTTGTCAAGGTTGTAGTGGTGACTAAAAGAATAGAGGTTTTTTTCCTAGTTTTCTTTCAGTTTTAATGTGTTTGTAAACATATTATTACATATTATATATTATATTATTACATATTCAAGGGTTTGTTCTTGGGACAAAACACTTGATTGTCTTCTATCTTTCTTCTGAGCCCATAGCTACTAGACTTTTTATCAACACCTATGGCTATCATCTGGGTTTCTCCTTGGTCTATAAAGCCTGTAACTGCTATAGAAAGAAATTAGACATACTTGACATGATTTTTTTTTTCTTAACAAAAGCATGCTGGAACTTTGCTGTTCCATTTTTTTTCTTGAGATGTGATATCTAAAAATAAAACCAGTTCTCCAGCTGAGGCTGAAATGATACCAAATATGATTTTTATCCTGCAGTCTTTGTTGCTGTTGTTCTTTGTAGAAACAATAGTGTACGTTACACTTTGATACTAGTGTAACAACTTTGACTAAAGTTCAGCTCCAAAGGCACTATTGCTTCCAGTATTTTTTTTTAAGAGTTGTTACCTATGCACTTGTATTCTTTCTCCCTTTTACGTATGCTTTGTAGCTATGAGAACTTTCCACTATTGAAGTACAACATCTTTTATCAGATCACACCTTCAATTTGTCAAGATAAAAATATAAATGCCACAGGGCTCAGGGCGGAGCCTGCTATTTTCTAAGTGAACTACTGCTACTCAGTGTTTTTAACCATTTTCTACCAGCTCTTTAGTTTTGCTTCCTTTATTTCTTACATGATGTTCTCATGTGACGTAGCAGCAAAATTCTACAGTATTCACATTATATTGTTGTTCTTTTAGGTCTATATCATGTGGACTAATTGGTCATTAGTTACTGCATCGCTATGACACCTGAATTACTAGCTTAACCTGGTATTTATGCACTTAAAACTTTGTCTTCAAATCTTTAAACCATAGGTTAAAAACCTCTAAAAATATAGGAGTGAACACTTAATTTCCAAGCTGATTGTATATTGGAATGCAACAGCATGTACGTATTCTAATATTTTCAAAGAGGAAGGAGAAATTTCTTAGTTCTGAAATCCTGGAACTGACTTCCAGGTCTTCAAACATCCAAGTGAAATTCTGATAGTAACTACTTGTGCATGTAAGAAAACATATGAGACATACATTAAAAACTAATCTTATCATCTACTGCTTCACATGACCTATCACAACACAAGCAATCTGTTTGTTTACATAAAAAACAAAAAGCCCCATGTGCATTGATTAGGAAAGAGATTTGGTGAGTAAATAAATTTTTTTAAAGTTGAAATGTTTACTGAATTCAGAAAGCCCTGAAAAAATGTTTTAAGGGAAAAAAAGCTACTAAAAAAAAAAGGAAGCAGTCCTTAAAAACAGCTTTGAAAAGATTTTTTCCTCAGCAAATCAAAGCACATTAGGGAAAAAATAACTTAAGTTTTTAAGATCACCAGAAAATGCAGACAAAACAAACACTGTTAGAGCTGGAAAGAAACTCTGAGACACTGAGTAGATGGGGTTTATTGTCATATTTCCAAAAGGCAGATTTAATTGTTTAGAAAGTAGATTGTCTTAGATCTAAGAGACTGAGATTTTAGTTTGTAGTATAACATATGGTTTAAGTTGACTCCATGTCAACACAGTTTGTTCTAGGTACTTGGAGTCACTGTGCCTGGTGATTACTAGTAGCAAGGGTGCCATTGTCCCCAAAGGAAGGGCAGATTCAAGGGTGTACACAGCTCTTACTAAGCTCCTCTAGATAATTTGCTGCTTTTGTTTTTAAAGTTTTAGTTTGAGAGTACTAGACTTGTTGTATTTGTTTTCAGAAATAATTGAAGAATCATTGTGTCTTGATGCGTTGGCATGTTGTGTGGATCAAAGCAATACTTTCATATTCAGCTTGTCAGCAATGTGTGCCAGAGTTGCTGTTATTGGTTTTAAAGAAGGGGAGGATTTTCCCCATAAATATTTATTGATTTGTTTAGGGAATGGAGTAGTAAAAAAATAAATAATTTTTTTAGGCTGAACTATATACAACTGAGAAAAGAATGAACCCCCCTGAGATGTCTGTGTGTTGTTCCTTTAGATTCTGTCACTAGACTAGCTGAAACCTTTGCATCCAGAAAATTTTAATGGGAAAAAAAGAAAATGCAAATCCTTTTTTCCATCTGGTTAGTCTGCAGTGCAGAAATGTTTCATGAACCAGTGAATGTACAAAGTGGGAAGAGGGAGCCATTGTAATGAACCACGACCTTCCTCAGACCTGTCAGCTGCTAGTATCAAGTTCCAGTACTGCTATGGATGCTGCAAAAAGCTAATACTATAGTACTTCAGAATGCCAGGAACTTAAAAGGATAAAACCCCATCTGCCTTTCTGATTTGAATCCAACTGCCTGAGGGGCAAGAGGAGAGAGAAAAGAAATGTGAAATCCTTGAAAACCTTTAGAGATGGTACTACAGCATCTAAATGAAGGATTAGCTAAGAAAAGCTACCGTTTTTCTGGAGAACACAGTTTCTTTGTAATCTGCTGGATACCTCAATGGCTAGCATGTTTACTCCTTGAAGACCGTTTCTGCCTTAAATCTTTTTGTTTCTTAGAATGTGACATATTAACTTGTTAACTATGACCCTCAGTTAATTGGCCCTTGAGTTGGGAGGGTGTCATACTCTGCTTCTGATACGATGTTGCAAAAAGTGTTGTAACTACAGACAGGCAACACTTGTAATCACTTTGCTAGCACATGTGGGTTCCTGCTATGGAATTCAATTTGGGGCACAACAGCTTCCAGGACTACACAAAACTTCTGAAAATACCTTTCTTTTTCCAAGGATGTTATGTAAATAGTTCCTGACACCATTAAGCTTCATACTTGAAGGTGCTGGATGCCCTTGTTACTCCTTGGACTCAATGATCTGGTGGGTCTCTTCCAGCCTGGTTATTCTATGATTCCTTAGTGTTCCATATAGTCTTAAACAAGTAGCTATGGAGCAACATAGAAACATTGAGTCAACACATTCAGTTTCTCTGCTAGACTAGGAATGAATTGTAGCTCAATGTTTACCCTTTGAGGAGGGGTGAGGTTTTTTTTCAACTGCTTGGCATCAGGCAGGTTTTTTTTTCAGCTGCTTGGCATCAGGTAGTGAATATGTGGTAGGACAGGCCAAAGAAAATTTATATCTGCATATTAACCTAAGCATAACTAACTCAGTGTATGATGAAGCAATTAAAGTAAAAAGAGCTACAGGAAAGAAAGAGATATGAAGGGCATCCTCTGTGATGTCAACTTGAAGAAGTTTGCAAAAAAACCATGTCCATAACCTATTATATAAATGTTACTGATACCTTTATTTAAAAAGTAAGGTAATGAAAGAATTGAGAATATCAAACTTAGAAGAATTAGTGTTTCTCTGTTTTAAGATTATAACACTTCAGATTGTACTTTGTGCCTCAGTTTTCTTTGTAACATCTGCTTCATTGTTACGTATCAACTATATTATTTGGTTAAGGTTACCACCAAAATGTGGTTTTTAAAATTTAATGTATTACTTCAGAATGAATTATTTCACCTGAGGTATATTCCTTAGATTTTTTTACTGGTTCAGTTGAAGTGAATACTGGAACTATCAAAGCATTTTTCTTTTATTATGCCAATAAAAATGGAACCCAGCTGTCCCTATCCTTTTTTTTTTTTTTTTTTTTNTTTTTTTTTTTTTTTTTTTGGCTATTTTGTAAATAGTAACTGAAGCACTGGCAGTGAGTTAAGAATGTAAACCAAAAGTGATGAGGTTACCTTAACACTAGAAAACAAACATTAGAATTGTGTACATGAAATAATTAAAACTGTAATGAAGCAGGTATAGCAGAAAACCTACTGGGGAAGAACGATGAAACATATCTCGAGATAAGACTTTTTCAAAGCCCTGTGCTGGCATGGTACAAGCAACTTTTAGCTTAAAGTGGGAATCAAACTCAAACCACTCATTACCCCCTGGGAAACAAAGGGAAAAAAACCCCTTCTTTAGGGGCTTGTTCAATCACTAGTGTCAAGTTTGACAGATCCTTTTTTAAACCTCCTAGTTATGTTAATTGAACAGTATTTTAGGTGTCTCACATCGTGCGACACTCATGTACATGTCACTCTGCTTCTATGATTAGAATCAAGGGCATTAGCTGCAGTAGGACTGAGAATTGGAATCTTATCTACTTCTACATTTTCTTACAAACTAGGTGTTCTCTTAGGAATAAGAGAAGACTCACTGAGAATTCACACATCTGTGTTGTTTGAAAATTTCACCATGGAACAGTAATACTTTTCACTATTTACACATATTTTTATACTGTTTCTTCAGTGGTTTTTTTTCCAATACTCTGGATTAATTCCAGTTGATTCCACATGGTAAAACCTCTGTCTGATTCTGTCATTCAGAATCTTTTTCTATGCTGCTTTACAGTCCATCTTCCAGGGTTTTGACTGAAGAGAAATAGGTATTTTAAATTTTGCAGGACCCTTTTGAGTGTGCCTATTCTTAATTATAGGAAATAATAACTTGTGTACACATCATAGCTACTTTCCTCCTACTTTTGGAACAACGCTTTACTACTGTTTAGCCTGGCTGACGTAGATAAAGTCCACTGAATAACAACAGTGTTCTCTTTAAGCTGGACTAAGAACTTTCGGGCAAGTCATTTGTGTTTATTCTGTGTGACTGTGGTTTCGGCATGTGATCTTTTGTCCAAGTTGTGCACACAACCCAGTTTCTCAGATATTGTTTTAAGGCACGAGTGCAATCCATTGGTTCAGCTAAGCCAACTAGATAACATTTTGGCAATGAAGTCTGTTGTTTCTGTTGAGGACAGACGTTCCTGGATTCATTCTCACCCTCTCCTCAATTGCACCTGTTGTAGTGCAAGTGCCAAGAAAAGAATACTTGGAAACAGAGCAAAGAAAGTTTCCTACTCAGGTGTTTCTGTTGCTTAGAAGTGGGAAACTTGAAGAAAGCAAGCCAGCAAGTGTGGGAAAGGGGTCACAATTTAACTGTACAGGATAGATACTATCTGCTGCTACTTTCCATGTGAAGTTAGCTTTTGTTTGGCAGTGACCTTTTGAGAAGAAACCAGTGGGTCAATGTAGATCACGATATAGAGACTAAAAGTCTGGTGATAAGAGTGCTCTTGGAATGTGCACACCAAGGTATACTTCTCAGTCTCTGGGGAAATGGACTGATGAAAGTTTTTCCAGTACTTGTTTCAACAGAGCCTCTACTAAGAAAGCAGAAAGCTATTTGCTGCTTCTATGTTATCTGGTAGCTATTTGCATATATGGAGAGAACCCTGGAAGCGCTTCTTTGTTCCTGGGTACTAAGAGTTCATGGTTCATGAGTCTGAGACTTGGTCAGTACTAAGAAGTTCTGTCAGTGTTGTGTCAAACAATTTTATTTGTCATGCACTCAAGTTGCTGCCAGCTGTGCCAGCAAACCCTGGTGTGACTGCAGCAGAAATGTAGTTTAGTAGTTCAGTTGGTCACTTTAGACGTCACTAGCTATGTCTGCAAGAAAATTCCTTTCACTGGTATATTCTTAATCATCAGCTGAAGGCAATGCTGGTATAGGTGTGTCCTGCAGCCAATTTTGTTCATGACAGAGGACCATGCGAGGCTATATGCATCTATGCTATGCACATACCAAATGCAAAAGGGAATTACACTGAAACTTACCGAGCTCCACTCTCGCCCCTGCCTAGTGATCAACATATGTTCATCACAATGTGTTGTCTTTTATCTTGTTCTATCTGATTTGGTTCATTTGGACCTTCGAGACCTCACCCTGCTGCAGCCTGCAGATAGGAAAAATAGAACAGAGCTGTCACATAAATGTCTGCTTGATTAGCAAGTGCCAGCTTTATGCTTACTTGTACTAGTCTACAAAAATATTATGTTCAGTTATGTGTATGGTAGCTTTGCAGCTTGATCTTAATTAAAAGAATAGATAAATTTTGCTGTTACTCTTAAAAGAGAAGCAGTTGGTCCAGACAACTTAGTTGTTCTCTGTTTGATATGCTGGGTTTTGAGATGTTAGGAGTCTTACTTACATAGATCTAGATACTCCATTTTCATTCTCTATTATTTCCTAATTCAATGGTCAGTGTCCAGGCTATCAATCTAGATATAAAACCAGTGCCTCATTGTTTTAATTCCCCAAGTTGTCCTTCCAGCTATGTTGCTGCATTCTCTCTTCCATTTGTTTTTCTTGCAAAGTGAGAGCCTCATCTTTTACTGGAGCAGTTGCTCATATATTGAATGATATGCAGCACTACATACATAATTTTGTATATAAGTGCGTGTTGATGAGAATATAAATTACTATTATGATGGTTAGATATTAAATGCAATGTCATAATTGTGTGCAAAATATAAGGGTACTAGAAAGTAGTTGAAGGAGTTTCATGTACCTCTGATTTTTTTTAAACAAATGACTTTGTTTTTCCCTAGATGTCTGCCTATGTGCTGGTAGAAATCCAGCTGATCTAAAACAATATGCACGCTTTTATGGTGATTTGTTCACTGTCATGTTGTAACTAAAATTCTGGACATTTTTTCATTCCTTGTAACTGATACCTGTCTAAAATTTTTCTAATAATACATTGGTAGGAACTAGAAGGTTTTAATACTTAGCTTTTACTATTTACACATCTCTTAATGCCTCTAGAAGACCACTAAGAGAAAGGTTGTTATGCTCCAGTAGTCTATTACTAATATTTGAAGGACAATTTAAAAAAGTGTATAAATATATCATGTTATTCAGTTGGGTTTTTACCTCATTTCCCTCTGCTTGCCTCACATGTCTTTCTACTTGCTTGTTTCTGCATAATCAGATGTAACCAAACTCCTTTTCCCAGTACTTCCATTTAGAGAGCAACACTATGACCTGGGCTGAAATCCCAACTTAAATTAATCAGCTTTCTTGAAGTGTTGGATATTGTGGTTTTATGAAAAAGAAAAGTACTGGTGTAATGTTAGCAACCTGCTCAAGTGCAACTTTTTCCTTCATGTTCAAACTAGACTGTGTGTGGTGTTAGTCAGAATATGATGACCTTGCTGGGTGTGTTGTCAACGTACACAAGGATGCTACTTGCTAGACAGAAAGAGTGATAAGTTTGGGTTCCTTGAGGGTTGCTACATTTCAGGCATTCCATCCCAGTTCCCTCAAAAACAATCCCCCCAAAATGAAGGGTTATGTGGTTTCAAAAGTGATACTAAATCTGGATTCAGTATTCCTGCAATACAAAAATGGGGATAAATCTGAGCGATGTCAGAAAAAATAGCATTATAAAGCACTAAAGTGTGCTTGAGTGCTGTTTCTGGTGAGAATACCCATTCTTTTCACCAGCCGCATCTGTAAATACCAGCTGATAATGTATTTCAGTGTGTCTGAGAGAGGTCCCAGTTCTTAACAAAACTTCTGGATCTCCTGTGACTGGATGAGGCCCATCTGCCTCTGTTGGGCTTCTCGATCTCCCAGATTTGACTCTCACTTCTCCCTGCTCACCTCCCTCTTCTCACACTTGCCTTTAGGTTTTGTCACTGCAGGAACCCGAGTGAAGCCAACCGGTTCTGCATGTCTGAGAGAGGTCCCATGTGACGATTCTTCATTTCTGTGAGGATCACGTGACAGTTCTCTGAGGATTCTTTGGTGGTTCTGTGAGGATTAAGTGAGGACTGTGTGGCAGTTCTGTGAAAACTCTGTGGTTCTGTGAGGATTTCCTAGTTCTCTGAGGATTGTGTGGCAGTTCTGCCAGGGTTCTCTAGCTCCATGAAGATTTTCTTTCTCTTTGAGAACTCTCAGGTGTTTCTGTGAGGATTGTGTGTGGCAGTTCTGTGAGGATTCTCTGGTGGCTCTGTGAAGATTCTGTTCTTTGGTGATTATGTGAGGGTTTTGCATGATGGTTCTGTGAGGGCTGCATGGCAGTTCCATGAGGACTCTGGTTCTGAGAGGACTGTGTGGTGGTTTTGTGAGGATTCTCTAGTTCTATGAGGATTGTGTTAAGGGTCTGTGAGGGCTCTGGTTCTGTGTGAATTCTCTGGCTCTGTCAGGACTGTGTAATGGGTCTGCGAGGATTCTCTGGTGCTGTGAGGACTCTGGTGCTATAAGGATCTTTGAGGACTGTGTGGCAGTTTTGTAAGTATTCTCTGGTTCTGTGAGGATTCCTTGGCATTTCCATGAGGATTCTGTTCTTAAATGATTCTGTGAGGACTGTGTTGTGGTTCTGTGAGGATTCTTTGCCAGCTCTGTGAGGATACTGTTCTTAGGTGATTCTGTGAGGGTTGTGTATGATGGTTCTGTGAGGATTGTGTGGTGGTTTCGTGAGGATTCTCTGGTTCTGTGAGTATTGTGTAATGGTTCTGTGAGGACTTTGGTTCTGTGAGGATCCTCTGGCAGCTCTGGGGATTCTGTGAGGATTCTCTGGTGGTTTTGTGAGGATTCTCTGGCTCTGTGAGGACTGTGTAGGGGCTCTGTGAGGATTCTCTGATTCTGTTAGGGTTGTGTGATGGTGTTGTGAAGAACCCCTGATGGTTTTGTGAGGGTTGTGTGTGACAGTTCTGTGAGGATCTGAGAGGACTGTATGGCAATTCCATGAGGAGTCTGTTTCTGTGAAGTCTGAGGATTCTCTGGCTCTGTGAGGACTGAGTAATGGTTCCATGAGGGCTTTCTGGTTCTGTGAGGATCCTGTGGTGGCTGCGTGAGGATCCTGTGAGGATTATGTGTCGGCTCCATGAGGAATCTCTGGTTCTGTGAGGGTTGTGTGATGGTTCTATGGGGAATCTCTTCTTGTGACAACCTGTGAGGTTCTGGAATTGCCAACATAAGAAGGATATTGAACTGTTGGAGCGAGTCCAGAGGAAGCCATGAAGATGATCTGAGGGCTGCAGCACCTTCACTGTGAGGACAGGTTGAGAGATCTCCTTTTCTTTTAGGCTGGAGAAGAGGAGGCTCTGGTAAGATGTTNTATTACTAATATTTGAAGGACAATTTAAAAAAGTGTATAAATATATCATGTTATTCAGTTGGGTTTTTACCTCATTTCCCTCTGCTTGCCTCACATGTCTTTCTACTTGCTTGTTTCTGCATAATCAGATGTAACCAAACTCCTTTTCCCAGTACTTCCATTTAGAGAGCAACACTATGACCTGGGCTGAAATCCCAACTTAAATTAATCAACTTTCTTGAAGTGTTGGATATTGTGGTTTTATGAAAAAGAAAAGTACTGGTGTAATGTTAGCAACCTGCTCAAGTGCAACTTTTTCCTTCATGTTCAAACTAGACTGTGTGTGGTGTTAGTCAGAATATGATGACCTTGCTGGGTGTGTTGTCAACGTACACAAGGATGCTACTTGCTAGACAGAAAGAGTGATAAGTTTGGGTTCCTTGAGGGTTGCTACATTTCAGGCATTCCATCCCAGTTCCCTCAAAAACAATCCCCCCAAAATGAAGGGTTATGTGGTTTCAAAAGTGATACTAAATCTGGATTCAGTATTCCTGCAATACAAAAATGGGGATAAATCTGAGCGATGTCAGAAAAAATAGCATTATAAAGCAGTAAAGTGTGCTTGAGTGCTGTTTCTGGTGAGAATACCTGTTCTTTTCACCAGCCGCATCTGTAAATACCAGCTGATAATGTATTTCAACACGTCTGAGAGAGGCCCCAGTTCTTAACAAAACTTCTGGATCTCCTGTGACTGGATGAGGCCCATCTGCCTCTGTTGGGCTTCTCAATCTCCCAGATTTGACTCTCACTTCTCCCTGCTTGCCTCCCTCCTCTCACACTTGCTTTTAGGTTTTGTCACTGCAGGAACCCGAGTGAAGCCAACCGGTTCTGCAAGGACTGTGTGGTGGTTCTGTGAGGATCACGTGACAGTTCTCTGAGGATTCTTTGGTGGTTCTGTGAGGATTAAGTGAGGACTGTGTGGCAGTTCTGTGAAAACTCTGTGGTTCTGTGAGGATTTCCTAGTTCTCTGAGGATTGTGTGGCAGTTCTGCCAGGGTTCTCTAGCTCCATGAAGATTTTCTTTCTCTTTGAGAACTCTCAGGTGTTTCTGTGAGGATTGTGTGTGGCAGTTCTGTGAGGATTCTCTGGTGGCTCTGTGAAGATTCTGTTCTTTGGTGATTATGTGAGGGTTTTGCATGATGGTTCTGTGAGGGCTGCATGGCAGTTCCATGAGGACTCTGGTTCTGAGAGGACTGTGTGGTGGTTTTGTGAGGATTCTCTAGTTCTATGAGGATTCTCTAGTTCTATGAGGATTGTGTTAAGGGTCTGTGAGGGCTCTGGTTCTGTGTGAATTCTCTGGCTCTGTCAGGACTGTGTAATGGGTCTGCGAGGATTCTCTGGTGCTGTGAGGACTCTGGTGCTATAAGGATCTTTGAGGACTGTGTGGCAGTTTTGTAAGTATTCTCTGGTTCTGTGAGGATTCCTTGGCATTTCCATGAGGATTCTGTTCTTAAATGATTCTGTGAGGACTGTGTTGTGGTTCTGTGAGGATTCTTTGCCAGCTCTGTGAGGATACTGTTCTTAGGTGATTCTGTGAGGGTTGTGTATGATGGTTCTGTGAGGATTGTGTGGTGGTTTCGTGAGGATTCTCTGGTTCTGTGAATATTGTGTAATGGTTCTGTGAGGACTTTGGTTCTGTGAGGATCCTCTGGCAGCTCTGGGGATTCTGTGAGGATTCTCTGGTGGTTTTGTGAGGATTCTCTGGCTCTGTGAGGACTGAGTAATGGTTCCATGAGGGCTTTCTGGTTCTGTGAGGATCCTGTGGTGGCTGCGTGAGGATCCTGTGAGGATTATGTGTCGGCTCCATGAGGATTCTCTGGTTCTGTGAGGGTTGTGTGATGGTTCTATGGGGAATCTCTTCTTGTGACAACCTGTGAGGTTCTGGAATTGCCAACATAAGAAGGATATTGAACTGTTGGAGCGAGTCCAGAGGAAGCCATGAAGATGATCTGAGGGCTGCAGCACCTTCACTGTGAGGACAGGTTGAGAGATCTCCTTTTCTTTTAGGCTGGAGAAGAGGAGGCTCTGGTAAGATGTTATAGTGGCTTTCCAGTAATTAAAGGGGGCTACAGGAAAACTAGGGAGGGACTTTTTTACAAGGGCATGTAGTTACAGGATGAATGGGATTGGCTTTAATTTGGATGGGGGAAGATTTAGATGAGACATTGGGAAGAAATTCTTTATGCTGAGTGTGATGAGTACCTGGCCCAGGTTGACCAGGGAAGCTGTGGCTGCCCCATCCCTGGAGGTGTTCAAGGCCAGGGATTTGAGCAACCTGATCCAGTGGGAGGTGTTCCTGCCCATGGCAGAGGGGCTGGAACTGGATGGGCTTTAAAGTCTCTTCCAATCCCAAACCATTTCATGATCCCATGACTCTGGTTTTGTGCAGACTTTGCTGCAGTGAGGGCTGTGTGGCCGTGCTGTGAACATTCTGTGAGGACTCAGGAAGCGTTTGCTGGCTCATTCGCTACGTTTGCATGTAGCTGCACATATTGGCTCTGTGCACCTGGACCAGCCGGAGCTCCACCTGTAATCCAGTAAATTAATTTGGTTTACCTGTGCCAGGTAGTAAGAGAGGAGGGCTGTGACAGAGAGAGCTGTGCTGGGAGGATGGAGGGGAAGGGTTCAAATGAGTATGACTTAAGTAATGGTTTAGTGTTTGATGGACTCGATGATCCAGTGGGTCTCTTCCAACCTGGTGATTCTATGATTCTATGACTGGCCCTGTCTTACAGACGGGGGAGGAGTCTGGCTGGAAAGCTGCCTGGAGTATAAGGACCTGGGGGTGTTGGTTGACAGCTGACTGAACACGAGCCAGCAGTGTGCCCAGGTGGTCAAGAAGGCCAATGGCATCCTGACTTGTATCAGAAGAAACGGTGTGGTCAGCAGGTCCAGGGAGGTTCTTCTCCCTCTGGACTCAGCACTGGTGAGACCGCTCCTTGAATCCTGTGTTCAGTTCTGGGCCCCTCACCATAAGAAGGATGTTGAGGCTCTGGAGCGAGTCCAGAGAAGAGCGACGAGGCTGGTGAAGCCCCGCCCACTCCACGAGACTAGCTTCCCGCCCACTCTCCGGCCACGCCCACTCTCGCGCCCCCTGTTGCCCCTCCTCGTCCCGTCCCCTCCCCTCTTCTTCAGGAGCCGGGAAAGCCCCGCAGGCAGCTCTTCTCCCTGCCCCCCTCCCTCCTCCTCCCTCCTTCTTCCCCCGGTTTTCTGGGATGGAAGCCCCCGTTAATTCTCCTCCCCCGTAGCAGGCGGCGGCCCCAAGTTCGGTGCAAAATGCTGGGCATGTACGTGCCGGACAGGTTTGCCCTGAAGGCGTCCCAAGTGCTGGACGGGATGGGGCTCTACACGGCCCGCAGAGTCAAAAAGGTGGGTGGCGACCGAGCGGGGGCAGCGGCCCGTCCCGGCGGGGAGCGGCTGCCACGTGTGGCAGGGAGCGGGGCAGCCCCCTCCCTCCTTCTCTCCCTCCCTCCCTTCCTCCCTCCCTTCCTTCTTTTCCTCCCTCCCTTCTTTCCCCGCCGCCGTCTCGGGGCGGTACCGATAAGAGGGAACCTCCCGGGGCGATGCCTCTTGGGGCCGGCCGAGTTTTTTAGCTTTGCGGGTTGGTTTTTCTTTTTTTT
>WAAB01004525.1:33697-57637 GCA_013389865.1 Piaya cayana | reverse complement strand
ATATGTAAAGGAAACTATCTATTCACTTCCTCTTACATGAAACTGGCTTTGAAGACCTGCTGCCGGCCATGGCTGGAGGTCAATTTAAAGACAGATGGCCCTCTGGTATGACCCACAAGGCAATTATTTAATGTTTAATGACCACAATTAGCCGTATTATAGCAGGTTGATTTCAATGGGCAGATCTTAGAAAGGACAGTTTCTAGGCTTCAGCTGAATTCCAGTATCAAACTATTGATGTAGGAGAATGGTGGAGGGGAGGCAATAGTGATTATCTGCATGGGGAGGGGAGGGAGCTTAAGGCTCAAACTGATGTAGATGGAATTGAATTTGTTTCGTCAGAATTCCTGCTAACCGATTTCATTATTTGTACAGATAAGGTCAAGAGCTAAAATAGAGAAAATCCGAGCCAGTCTGTTTAACAGCAGCGACCTCATTGGTTTGTCGAGTCTGGATGGTGAAGATGAACTGATGGAAATGTCAACTGAAGAGATTTTAACTGTTTCTACTGTGAATCAGAGTCTCTTTGACACGCAAGGGAGCCCAGCACTGGAAGATTATTTCAATGACAAGTCCATAAAAGGTAGGAGGGTTTCATATTGGCATTTACCTTGCTTCTGTTGTGCATTTTTGGGGAGCATACTGGGGTCAGATCCTCCTCAGTGGTGTAAATTCAATATGATTCACTGAGTGTTGGGTGGTTGCAGGTATTCAATTCTCTGTCATAAATGGGGATATTAAAAAAAAATTCTACTAGCAGACCTGACCTTTCTGCACAGTCTTAAATGATTTTCTCTCCTGAAGCGAGTGGCACATGATACGATAATTCAGCTGAGTGCAAAATAGTTTTTCCCATTTCAGACTCTAAACACTTGTCCCATTTTGTACTGTATCGCCTTCTTTTTTTTCCTTTTAATTAGGTGATAAACTGGTCCCAGGTGCTCGGGAAGTCCTCACCGAAATATTTAAAAGTTGCGTCCACTCCGAGCAAATGCTGAGCCTGACTCCAGCGAAACCCATCAAGGTTGCTGATATTTATCTCAGCAAAGAACAGATAAATTCTCAGACTCCTGGAAACCTCCTTCACGTGTTCTTCACCAACGTCCGCCCCCCAAAGAAGGTGCTGGAGGACCAGCTCACTCAGGTAGTGCTTGAAAACATATTTTCAGTATCTTCTTTGTGTAACTTGAAAGCTCTGGGTTAATTATTCGCTTTCTCTGTTGGAAGATTTTAAGGAAGTACGGTGTGCCCAAGCCAAAATTTGACAAGAGCAAGTACAATAAAGCAGGCAAAGAACAGCACCCAGTGAAAGTCGTGAGCACCAAGCGCCCAGTTACTAAACCGCCTACGAAGGAGAAGTCCATGCTTAACAGTGTCAGGTTGGTGTATTCAGCCTTTTGACAGCTGCAAAATGTTTGATTTCTCTTTAGAAACCCACACTTCTATTCCCTCTCCTTCTGTATTTCCATTCTTCCTCTGGAAGAGAGAAACGCGCTTTTGAGGTTAAAAAAGACCCCCGAGGAATGTTTTGGTTTCTTGAACAGATGAAAGAAAACTTTGATTTCATTCATTCTGTCCCTCAGCCGAACAGCCTTAAGTGAGAAGAAACCTACCGTAAAGCCAAAATCTCCTGAGAAGAGCAAACCTGAAGAGAAGGACCCTGAAAAGTCTCCCACAAAGAAACAGGAAGGTGGTAGCTGTATAGATTTTTTTCTCTAGTATTAAATCATAGAAAAGAAATACATTTTCTGTATCAGCATGTTTATATGATGTCACGATAGCTTTGATTTTTCTTTGTTTCTAATCATGCTAACTTAATTTTTTTTAATAATGCTTTGAAGTGCTGCTTTTATTTGTAAATCTGGACTCGTCAGCAAAAGTGAGAACAAACCGTGCTCACGCAATTCACACAAGAGTGAGAGTAGCCCGTGAGGATCCATTGGGTAGAGTTACACTTTCAAGGGGGATTAGGGTATCATGGGGTTCAAGTAGGTGGTTTAAATTCATGTTTCGCAACTTAAATAGGAAAATTAATAAGTTACAAGTGGGAAGTTGGACAAAAGAGAAGCTTCAGGTGCTTCATAACTGATCTATCCATGGAGGAGACAGAGTGGCCGTGACAGGAGTTAATTCTGGGGACTGGTTTCTAGGTAGGTGGAATAGCGAGGAGAGATGAGCTGGGACTCTGCTCTTCACTGTAGGAAATCTTAGTTCAGAAGAGAGGGATTTCAGCATTCAGCCAAGTACAGATCCTCGATCCCTGGTTAGATACATCAGTGGAGCTAGTCCAGAGGGCAGATGGGGTGTTTGTGGCCTTGCGAGGAAAGAATAAGCACCCTTTGCAGGACCTGATTAGCTTGGTGTTTAGAACTACTCGAGAACCAAGCCATGGTGGGATGGGGAGAATCAGGAGAAAGCTGACAGGGAGCCGCCTCGTACACTGTTTTCATGCGTGGTGTGTAGACTGCAGTGAGTCATTAACGATTTGGTGGTCCTATCTTTGCTGTCAGTTCCTGAGGAGAAGTATTTGACGCTGGATGGATTTCACAGATTTGTGGTTGACCGATCTAAGCAGGATATCCGCAGTGTGTGGAGAGCGATCCTGTCCTGCGGATACGATCTGCACTTTGAAAGGTACGTTTTGTAAACCGTTTTGGTGATGCTGATTAATTGTGCTCCCTTTATTAAAAATCAATCCGAAGTTTTCCTACTCCAAGTGGATTTAACCAGTGCATTAGTAACACANCCAGGGGAGATTTAGGCTAGAGATTACGAAGAAGTTTTTTATGGAAAGGGTCATTGGACATTGGAATATGCTGCCCAGGGAGGTGGTTGATTCACCTTCCCTGGAGGTGTTTAAGGCACGAGTGGACGAGGTCCTTGGGGACATGGTTTAGTGTTTGATGGGAATGGTTGGACTCGATGATCCGATGGGTCTCTTCCAACCCGGTGATTCTGTAATTGCCACATCCGCTTTCCCATATCTACTTTGGAGCATAAAGAAGGCCGTGCAGTAAGCAAGCCTAACACAGTTCCTTTTTTAGTTATTATTTAATAATAGCGAGGCAAGGTAGGTGATAAATCAGTTCTCATTCTCAAACTGAGTGAGATAGCCCTGCTTAAGATAAAGAGAAGAATAACAGGCTTGGCCTGTTCTCAGTAAGTGATGCTGCACTGCGGTTTCAAGAGGTCTGATGTCTTTTATGTTTCAGGTGTGCCTGCATTGATGCAAGACATGCTCAAAAAGCATCTCGGAAATGGACGCTGGAAATGGATGTAGCGCTTGTCCAGTACATTAACAGGCTTTGCCGTCACCTTGCAATTACACCCGCACGACTCCATCCCCACGAAGTTTATTTGGATCCAGCTGATGCAGCAGATCCCAGAATTTCCTGTCTGCTGAGTATGTATAGATCCTTTGCACTGAAGCGTTCTTCAGTGGAAGAGCTGGTAGCGCTTCTGAGCTGTTCCCAGGTAGTTGGGACGTTCCTTTGGAGGTTGCGGATTGGAGCCTCTGTGGGCTGAGGGGAAGGCAGAGTCCGGGTCATCTTGTTGGGAATGCACTGAAGCCGCTCCGTGCGCTCCGCACATACCTCCTAGGTCAGGCTGGAGCGGGGAGATACAGGGAAGTTTAGCTTGCAGGGGGAAGAAAGGCTGGATTTCAGTTTTGGACATAGGCAGTGTTTAGTCACCAGATTGTGTTCTAAGCACTAAGTTCCTTTCCAGGGGTCTCCATCTCAGTGTAAATTCAGTGACGATGAAAGATACTGGTCTGAGGCATCCAGAGACTCGAGATCCAGGAAGGAGCATCGCAGACCATGGCTCTTGTTGCATCTCTGGCCCTCTTGTTGATGTGCAGGGAGCAGGAGGGGCTGCTTTAGGAGGAAGCTTGCGTGGTCCCTGCACTGGGGAGTCTCTTATCTCTCTGACTGGGTGTTTCCCATCTCAGATGTTCCCGTGGAGAGCCTGCGCCTACGGTTTGCCCTGCTTCAGTCTCTCAACACAACGTTGGAGACGTTCTTCTTGCCTCTGGTGGAGCTTCGGCAGACGGAGATGTACGCTAACAGTATCGCTGCCTTGCTGCAAGAGGCCAAAGGTCAGGCTCTCGAGAAACGCAGTTGTGGCTGCAAAGGGTGCCCTGGGCACCGCGCTGAATTTCTCAGTGTGTTTTGCAGAAGGTTTTAATGCGTCTTACACACGTGACAGAAATGAGAATGTGGAGGGGAGGGAGAGGAAGATAGCAAGTGGTTTCAGTGTGCTAACAAAGGCTTATTGACTTAATTCTTAGCCTGATAAGCTGGCACACGGTCTGTCTGAGGTGCCAGCCAAAGACATGGCCTTAACCCAAGGGCACATCTCCGTGTGGGAGTGTTTTCTTTTTCTTGATCTGTTTTTTTTTTTAAAGCAGGGGAATTATTCCTGCAAGCAGTTAATAGAAACTGCACCTTTCTTGACCACAGGAATATTAACTATCCCAAAATTTTGTTTGTGTAGGTTTAATCTTTTATGACACAAAAGTAACTGTAATGAACAGAGTGCTGAACGCCACTGTCCAAAGAACAGCTGATCACGCAGCCCCAGAAATCACCCTGGATCCCTTGGAAATCGTTGGAGGTATGGGAAATATTTACTCTTTTCAGAATTCATTTTAATTCATTGCAATATGTCAGATATATTTTAACCAAGCTGAGATGCTGATCAATGCAAAATACTGAATAGAGGGGGTTTTACTTTCTGTTTTTAACCAGGGGAGATCCGTTCTTCGGAGAATTCCTACTTCTGCCAGGCAGCCAGGCAGCTGTCCTGTGTGCCGTCCTCGCAGCTCTGCGTTAAACTCGCCAGTGGTGGAGACCCTACCTACGCCTTCAACATTCGGTTCACGGGGGAGGAGGTTCACGGGACGAGTAAGTCGGGATCACAGAGCTACCAGCATGGGTGACACTGGGTACAGCTGTGGCAGCTACTCTAGGTGTATTCCAGGTTCTCACCGGGATGTGGCTCACCTTAACTTTACCTTTGTGGTGTTTGTCGTCCTGCAGATGGGAAAGAATGAAGCTTTCAAGGATTAAGCAAGCTGGGTGGTTAATTTTTGTGTTTAGCTAATAGAGCAAGAAGTACGCACGCCTGGGCCTGCGGCTTTACTTCATTTGCTGCTCTGGTCAGCAATAAGTTGTTGTTTGAAGCACAGGGGCAGCATTTAGGAAGAATGTCTCTTGATGTTTTGATGCTCGGCCATGGCAAACCCCGACTGCGCTGATAACAGGTTTTTTTAAGTATCTCCTTGTCAGTGAGGAGCTGGGTAACGCAACTACAGCTTTATTGTTAACATGATGTGAAGCTCTACAGCCAAAAGAGAATTTACAGGCCAACTGGTGTAACAAATGTTTGTGCTGGTCTCACACATAGAGTGCTGGGAGGCAAAGCAACACTTAAGAACTGAGCAGGAAGCAATTCGATTAATATGTTTTGCATATAATTAGACTATTTCAGTGGGGACTTGAACTGTAAGTTGGCGTGGCTGACATCTCGCTCACCTGTGTTTAAGCCGTGTGTCTGTGCACTCAGAGTGGTTGAATGTGTAATCGAAGGCTTGAAACGTGATTTCAAGGAGAACGGCAAATTCTGATTTAAAAGGCAGAGGCACCCTGCCCCAGAGGGCGTTTCACGGCTTCGCTTCTCTTTTTCAGGTGGGTCTTTCCGTCACTTCCTTTGGCAAGTTTGTAAGGAGTTACAGAGCTCCTCGCTCTCCCTTCTCCTGTTGTGCCCGAGCTCTGCAGTCAATAAGAACAAGGTGTAGTATCTCAACACGAGAAATGAAGTTGCTTTTCTTTTTTTGATGCATTCAAAAATGCATGTTAGAGCCTCCAAGAGTTCTCCTAGAGTAGAACACATTCNTCTCCTGTTGTGCCCGAGCTCTGCAGTCAATAAGAACAAGGTATCTCAACACGAGAAGTGAAGTTGCTTTTCTTTTTTTTGAATGCTCGTGTTGGAACAAGAGTAGAACACACTTAGTTAGTGATACAGAGAGAGGCCTCAGATCAACAGCCCCTGTTAGCACCTCTAGCCAGAGAGGTCTCACATGCTGGATAGAGCTGGAGATGAAGTTGCTTTTCTTTTTTTGATGCATTCAAAAATGCATGTTAGAGCCTCCAAGAGTTCTCCTAGAGTAGAACACATTCAGTTAGTGATACAGAGAGAGGCCTGAGATCAACAGCCCCTGTTAGCACCTCTAGCCAGAGAGGTCTCACATGCTGGATAGAGCTGGAGGAGACTGTTGGTGGATCCCCTGTGGCACTGAGGGGACTTGAAGGAGTAGCTGAATAGTCAAAACTGCGAGATGTAGCACAATTAAGACTCCTGGTCAAAGCTCACTTAGAGTGAATCTGGTTCAGTTGTCCAATTTCGAGATTGTCTGTCCCAAACTAGCAAAGTCATTTTCTGCTGGTATTTCTCCAGGAGTAACACCAGGAACTCCACTCACATTGCTAGCAGAGTTAAGATGTTCCATATTTGCTATTTAATGTATATTCAGTGTCCTCCTGTTCTGTGCAGTAGATGTAATTTGGATACAAGATAAAACTTATAAGAATTTACCATAGTCGAGGTCCATCCTTCCTAGGAAGATCAACAAGATATGAAAACAGATCATTTCCCTCAACTTAAGGCCAACTGCCTAGCAAACCTGGCTTTGTATATCTAGGCTGTATTTCAGAAACATCCCATGACTGGAAGACTTGGATACCAAACTGAGAATACAAATACAGAACATCCTGTGAATGCTGATTATCACAGCTGATCACCTGCCCCGAAAGCCAAGCTGTTGAGGGAACCATGTGTAGGGTATTAGGATTGAACATTAAGTGATAAGATGATGTGGTGTAATATCACTGTGTAATGCACAGACTCCATGCTGTGCTTGAGCAAACTCCTTTATAGCCAGGTTATCAGCGTTCATCACCTCCAGATCAGTGTTCTCACAAGCCTTGTGGACCTGCAGGGTTTGCTTCAGTTGTGAAATACTGATTGGGTGCTCAATTCTGTTGTTTGGGGTTTTTTTATCTCCTAAAGGGGAAATACATTTTGACTCCCAGCCCCATAACCTACGCGGAGGAGCAGTTGTTCCACTTCTTTGGGCAGCTCTTGGGTATCGCAATTCGAGCGGATGTTCCTCTGCCCCTCGACCTCCTGCCGTCCTTCTGGAAGACGCTGGTAGGAGAACCGCTGGATCCTGACGTCGATCTCCAGGAAGCTGACATCCTCACCTACAACTACGTCAAAAAATTTGAAAACGTAAGTAACTTTTTTCCTCTTCCCCCTCATTTTCAGGGTTTCCTCCACAAGCTGTTTCTCCAGTAGAACCTGGCTTCCCTGCCTGCCCTCAGTGGTGGTTGTTGGCCTCACAGCTGGCTGAAGTTTTTCACGTGAGCAGGTTCACAGTGTGTTTTGACTCCTGTCAAGTGCAGGTTTTTACACCCTGTTGGCTTGGAAAAGCTGTTCAGTCTCCTCTGCTGCCAGGCGCAGTGGAATTAAGGCTACTGAATGAGCACATTGTGATACCTTAAATGAGTGATAAGAACACCCCTGTGTGACATGCTGGTATCGGTTACCTTGTGTTTCGTGACAGATAAACGATGAGACAGAACTGGAAGCTCTGTGTGCAGAAATCGCTTCGCAGCATCTGGCAACAGAGAGCCCGGACTGTCCCAACAAGCCATACTGCAAGTTCACCTACCTGACCATGACAGGGGAGGAGGTGGAGCTCTGTCCCAGAGGCAGACACATCCCCGTGGGGTAAGCAGCTGCCCTCCTGGCAGGACATGGTGCTGGTTACATGGGAAAGATGCATCTCTTTGATAGGAACGGTTGGACTCAATGATCCGGTGGGTCTCTTCCAACCTGGTTGTTCTATGATTCTGATTCTGTGATTCTCTGGAATAACTTTTGTAGCACCAAGCTCTCCAGAGCTGCTTTTGTAACAAGCTGAAAGCTGGAATGATCTGGGGAAACTTCACCTTTGTGGGCAGGAGGTTGGAATCACTAGTGCTGGTTCTTGACTTTTGCTCTGTAAGAACTAGAGAGCTGAAGGGCAGCAGGTATCAGCCATTTGCTGCCTTCAGCGATCAGGAGGCTTGTGAGAAATGGGTAAGCGTGAGAGAGGAGGAAAGTGGAGTTAAACTGGGCAGCATCAGAATGCAAATAGCTTAGTGCTCACCCTGGGTTATTCAAAAGCAGAATCTCCCCATGAAACCCTTCTGTATGTAACAGCCTGGGCTAGGGCAAGAGGGCTCTGAAACGCTCTCCTTTTTTGTCCTCAATCTCTGGCCTTGCAGATGGGAGAACAAGGATGTGTATGCAACAGCGATCCGGAGCCTGCGAATGCGTGAGCTTCAGACTCCGGAGTGCATGACTGCGGTGCGTGCCGGGCTGGGCTCCATCATCCCCCTGCAGCTGCTGACTACGCTGACCCCGCTGGAGATGGAGCTGAGGACGTGCGGGCTTCCCTACATTAACCTGGAGTTTCTCAAGGTGTGAGGAACTGCAGCTTCTTGTGCAAAACTTACCTGCCTGACAGGTAGAGGACGGGACTTTCACGCATAGAAGGTGTTGGGGGAGAATCATCTGCTTGTGATGTAGCCAGGAGAGTCCTTGTGGAATGCTGGCCTCCCTCTGCCCCAAAAGAAACCTTATAAGATTTCACTGGATTCAGGAAATAAATGGAGCAGGGCTTGTTCTAGAGAGGAAATATGAATTTTTAGCATCAAAATTTAAGTCTTATGTCCATTTTATTGAGCTCTATTCAGTATTTGCCACTCGAGCTGAGGGGCTGAAGGAGCCCCTACCCTTATTTTGAATTGCAGATGGTTTCTGAAAATCTCCGATTCATCTGCAACAACTTCTAGTCCTAAATACTTGCATTTTGTTGCCATAAAAAGAACCGCTCTTTGGTGTAGAATATTCTCAGCCACGAGTGTTAACGTTCTGTGTTTTGCTAGAGGGCAGCAATGCTGAGCAGCCCCAGACACGCTGAGGGGCTAAAAAGATCCAAACCCTCTCTGTCAGCACTACTGTAGCTGCATTTTCTTGTGACTTTGAAAAGGCCGGAGGACACGGGGAGAGGGCTGTGGTCACCATCCCATCTGCCCTCCAACCCTGTTAAATGGGGAAGTTTTATAAAGGGAGGAGAGAGCAGCAGTGGATACTTTGCTTTCTTCTCTCGTAGGCGCACACCATGTACCAGGTGGGTTTGATGGAAACCGATCAGCACATCGAGTTTTTCTGGAGCGCGTTGGAGATGTTCACTCAGGAGGAGCTCTGCAAGTTCATCAAGTTCGCCTGTAACCAGGAGCGAATCCCCTTCACCTGCCCCTGCAAGGACGGAGGCCCTGACACTGCCCACGTCCCGCCGTACCCCATGAAAATAGCTCCTCCCGATGGAGCTGCAGGTATGTTGTGCGCCCTCCGTCCCCTCAGGCGAAGAAAATCAGGTCTGCTTGCATCATGATTCTAGCTTTCAGTTCACCTTTCTCTCAGATTTTAAGTGTATTTGGTGCCCAAAGAGTGAGGAAGGAGGAGCAGAGGTGGGTTTGGCTCTAAACAAGGAGAGAACCAGCCTGTTTTTAACTGTGAACATAAAATTTCCAACTCAACTACTTAAATCATTGTTCTTGAGNAGGTACAGGTAGACGAGGTCCTGAGGGACATGGTTTAGTGTTTGGTGGGAATGGTTGGACTCGATGATCCGATGGGTCTCTTCCAACCTGGTGATTCTGTGATTCTATGAGATGTTGTGATGTACTTGTCTTACATGCTCTAAAAGGATCAGACTATCAAGAAAACAGTGGCCTCAGAACAGACTGAGAAGCCCAACAGTGTTTAATTTCAGGATCAAACCCCTTTGTTACAGGCAGGGAGTTGATCATTTCGATGCTTTCTAGGGCAGAGCGCAGGGGGGAGGCTTTAGGGAATGACAGTAAAAGCAAACATCGTATTCAGAGTCCTTCTGGTGCTGCTTCCCCACAGGTTCTCCCGACTCTCGCTACATCCGCGTGGAAACGTGCATGTTTATGATCAAACTCCCTCAGTACTCCTCGCTGGAGATAATGCTGGAGAAGCTCCGCTACGCCATCCACTACCGGGAGGATCCCCTCAGCGGCTGAGCGGGAGAGGGGGCTGCCCGGAGGCGACTGGCGGGATTGGTCCGTGACTCTGCTAACGTTGGAAACCCTTCGATTCGCATAAAAATACCTCCCGTAACACTGTGTGACCAGCTGGAGGTTATAATTTATTTTCTGAACTTCGGTTCCCATTACAATAATTACTGGACGACTTACATTTTGTATTCGTAGACTTTGTGGTGGACTGGTTATTTTGCTGCCTTGTTTGTGGAATATTTGTAGGATAGTTTAGTAAAGACCGGTTTGTGTATAATTTAATTTTGAAGAACCTTTCAACCTGTACATTTCTAATTTTGTAATTTAGAAGGGACGTTACCCTGCAAACACAACCGAGCGTGAGGGCGTTGGGAGTTTGGGAGCGCGCGGAGGCGAAGGCTCGCAGATCGCGCTCCCCTGAAACGTTTTTGAGTACAAAAATGGGAAGAATTGGGTGTGGAGAGAAGCGCGGAACCTCTTCCATCACAGGCAGAGATGGTGCTGAATTCCAGTCCTTGCTTGAGCTTGAGAGCAGCGGACGCGCTGCCGAGCTGCACAGTCACCTTCCCACTGCTTTCTCTTAACTTTAAACTCCACATGAGCACAAGGGGAGCTGCCACGGTCAGTCTGGGGTTTCGGCTGGTGATGAGGAAGGTTTATAATTGAAAGAACAGTGAAAGGGCCGTAATTCCATTGGGTTCTTGCCCTCGATGTTCTTGAACGTCTGCTTTGCATAGGAACAAAGTAATTTATTGCAATTAAAATATTGGCAGGAGGGAAAAAAAAAAATTCAGTGGTTTAAGACACCACGGCTTGAGCTTGCAATCTGCAGCTTTTAACCTCTGCCCAAAGGAGCTGTCAGAGCAGTTGGGGTGTGATTGAACACCTGCAACTCATCTTTGTACTCAAAAACGATCTTTGATCTAAAAGCAAATTGTCCAAGAGCCGTGACACCTGAGAGGAGGCTGAGGGGGGAAGACACAGCTTGGGGCACCTGAAGAGAGGAGCTTTACTCTCCACGGAAAGGTAACAGCACTGGGGAGAGCACGATTCTCCGAGTTGAACTGTGAAACACCCTCTGGGGTGGTTTCAGATCACTGCGTCACTGGGTGTCTCTTCCTGTACTCGTGTACAAGCGGTCGCCCTGCGCTGGCTGCGTTTAAAACTGCGGCGCTGCCCTGCGGATCACTCAGAACCCGGCACGAGAGAGAGAGTTACCCACGTGCTGGAGAGCTGCGAACACACAGAAACGGCTGCTGCTGCGCTGCTCAGCTCGGTGCTACCTGGGACTGAAGCGCCAGTCCTGAGCTCCACGTTCATCGTTTCCCTTCCAGTGTGCTCGGCGCACGTCAGCGGCGCGAAAGGGCTGGATGGCGTGTGTGTGTGTAACTGTGCTTCACGGTGCGGCTCGTCAGTGGTGATGGGAGTTGAAAAAAAAAGAAAAAAAGCTGTATTTATTGTATATTATTGTGAATATTGGGAATTCCGAGTGCGTGGTGTTTGGAAGATGTGAGGAAGAGAGAAAAGCCTCAACAAGTCTGTATATTGTTGTTCTATGAGCGAATGGAAGCGTGCGTGCAGCTCGTGTAGACGTAGCTGGTGAGATACGGTCTCCAGGTCCTGTGGTTAGAAAAGCTGAGGAACAGACGCGCGTAGGAAGAATATTTACTCTTGAACCTTTGTCCATGTCCTAGTAGAAGCGTTTATGTAGCTGAGAAACCACTGGGCCTGAGCGCAAACACACGTGGAGCTTGCAAAGACTGAGGGGAAAACGAAGCGGGAGGAACGGCTCAGAGCTGGGTTATTCCCGTCTGGGACGCGCATTCCCAAGCCGGCGCCGCACGGAAATGTGAAGAACGTCCATGGAATTTCATGGCAGAACTCTTGCTGCTGACAGCGACGCGTTTCGGGGGTTTCTCTCTGGCTGAGGTTGCCCCTTCCCAGCCCTCGGCGCCGGGGGGGACGACTCACAGTGCGGGAACTGCTGCTGATGTCCTGTCTCCTTCCAGAGCGCTCGTCAGAGCAGGACGCGTCCCGGCCCTGGAAGGTGTTGCTGTAAAGTTACTTGATACATATTTATTGCGATTATTTATGATTACAAATAACAGACTTCTTGATCAAACGCCGTTTACGCCTTGCTGTGTAAACGGAGCTTCCTATACAGGAGAATGTCACACCAATAATTAACCGTCGTCGACTTTGGTTTCTGTGAAGAGTGGCCGGAGCCCTGCGAGAGGAGTTGCTGCCGTGAGGTTTTTGGCTTTTCTTTTTATTTTATTTTTTTCCCCATGTTACTAGGAAGGAAGCGCTGCAGCGGTTGGACTGCAGCCCAAATGGCCTTTAATTAAAGCTTTTCTAATCATCGTTACTTCCTTGTGCTTTAAACGAACTTGACGTTGTAATGGGCTTGTTTGTCGGAGCAGAGGTTGGGTTGTGGTTTATTTTCCTTTATTCAGAATGTACGACTGTACCGAGCACCAGGAGCCGGTGGGGCCGGGTGTTCTCGCTTGGTGTGTGTGTCCTTCCTGGTACCGTACACAGCATTAACCTGTTAAGTGCTCTTGGCCATACGGTGTAACACTTGCATAAAGGAGATTCTTAACATCCCTCCAGATGTGCCGTGTCCTTATTTGGGGCTGGAGAGAATTCAAACCCCCCCTCTGCTGACGAGCTGCTCCAGCTGATGCTGCAGATTTTCTGCTTTTCAATCCCCCCATTGCAGGGCCTGTACCCTGTAACTGTGTTTAGGTGGAACAGCAGTGTAAATACCCTGTACAGAGGGGAAAGCGAGCCCAGCGATTCCCAATATTCCTCTTCACGGAGATGGTGCCGTATTCCTCGTGCCTGAGGAGCAGTGCAGGCTGAGCCAGGCTCTCAGCTCGCTGCGGGTGTTGTTTTCCCTCCTCGCTCCTCTGCGCCGGCCGTCCTGTAACCCCAGCAGCGCCCGCCCAGCTCCCCTGCACTCGCTGGAGCCGTTTTCCCCGGGAAGGTCGCAGTGAGGTTGGTGCCACCTGGTTTTCAATACCTTTCTTCTGCTTTTCTTGTATAAATAAATGCTTACGTTTGGTGGAAGCATCAGTAAAATGTCTTTATTTTAGAAGCCAGGTGACCCCAGTCATCACTGACAGAGTTGGCAGCAGAGCTGAGGCCTCTGGTAATGGTGACTGGTTAATTAGCCCCAAGAATGCGGTACCCAGTTAATTGAGGTGATCTGGTACCCAGTACAGCCGGCACTGGGGATCTCATGTGGTGTTTGCCCCCCCACCCCTTCCTCTAATAGAGTTTTACTGCACGAAGTCTTGGGACAGCAGTAGATAAAATTTATTACAAGAATTTTAAAAGCACAGAATAAAACAAGGTTAAAAAGCATTTTACAATGAGCTTATCCACAAGCAACACCAATCTCCCCGGGTCCGGTGCAGCAGACCCACAAGCTCGAAGCTCGGTACATCCAAAATTCTCTTTCTCTGGGTGTCAGAAACGCGACTGGGGCAGTTCCCAAGGCAGCAGGGTAGGGGCTGTCTTGGGGCACAGTGAGAGGCGAGAGCACAGAAGTAAAAACCTGTAGGATACGCTCACAAATTAAAAATATGTGTGGCTCTAGCTAGAAAACAATCGCTGCTGTCGTGGGTTTATGCAGCCGGCAGCAAGGAGCAGGCAGCTGCCCTCTCTCCCCTCTCTGTGGTGGGATGGGGAGAAAAAGAAGGAAAAGTGGTGGGTTGAGATATAAGGACCAGTTAATAGGTCAACAGAGGAGAGAATAAGGACAATAATAATAGAATATACAAAAGTGAGGAACGATAAATTGATCACAATGCTCAACTCAAACAAAAGGTGTGAGCGATTACTGAATGCAAAGCACAGCAGAGCCGGGAAGGACCTGGACTCCATCCCAGCAAAACCAGAACTGCCTGTAACGATTGGAATTCAGAGAGTCATCACTGACAGCGAAGCAGGAATTGACTTGCGGTCAGGTAAATAAGCACTAGAGTGCAGAGTAAGAGTGCTAAGTGTGGTTTGTAGGTGTTGGATCACTTCTCTGGGTCATCGGATGCTGGGCTCTGGGCTTTTGCCTAAAGGGAAGCAGGGGAAACCAGTTAAAATGCCGTGTTCAGTGAGTAGTTGATAACAAGCAACCCACAAACACCTCAGGGAAGCAGGGAGGATGGAAAGATCATCGTCCTGGCATAACCCTCACAAAATAGAGGGAGCTGAGGGGCTCAGCTGGGCACCAGCTCCAGGGTAACAGCCCCACCCCATCCTCTCAGAAGCAGAGCACAGAGCCCAGCACGACTCTCCTGCTTTGTGCCAGCTGCCTTACCTTTGTGTTCCTGCGCCTGACACCGGCTGGACCCTCGGCCGTCCCATGGCTCCTTCCTCCTCCACTGGTGACACTGTAGAAGGAACAGGGGCACTGTCAGAGGAAGCAAGCCCAGCACTTCCAGTGCTCTTCCTGCTGAAGAAACAGGCCCTTCACACCAGGGAGACTAGAAGAATCCCTTTCTTTTTCTCCTGAACCTGACCCCGTTCCTTTGTAGCAGAAGAACCAGGCTCTTCAAGAGCAAAGAGAAAAGCTAAACTGTCATTGACATTGTCCCCAGTGACCATTTCCTCCACTCTGATATCAAAGCCTGCGTTTGCTGTTTGAAACTCAACTAAGCAAATTAAATTTAATAAAACCCTTCCAGCCACAAGCAGCTACGAGGGAATTCAGATTCACAACATAAGGACACGAGGCAGAGGCCCAGAGATTTGTCACACTGCTGCTGTTGGGCTGCTGCCATCTGAAAAGCAGAAAGCGCCTGGAGCAAAACTTGCTCACCTGGTGGCCCTGATCCCTCATCCTGCAGGGCGCACCCAGTGTGGCTCCTCAAAACAGAAGACACAGGCATTACCTTGGTTGGGCTGGAGAAGTTCTTGAGAAGCCGGGTGTGAAAGCTTCTGAATGAAAGTTCCGAGTGGGTCTCGCATGTGCTGTTGTGCCTCCTGCGGATTCTCTTGCACCTCTGATCGGTTTTCCCTCGTTGCCACCCACCTTCCTGGGCTTCCCTCTCGAGTCAGGAGCATCGCTGGCTCCCACCAAAGAGGACAATGCTGCGTTCCTGGTATTTGTCACATTATTCAGTGACTTGGTCCCTCGTGCGGGATTGCGGAGCTGCTGCTGCCCAAAGCCTTCCAGGCATTGAGGAGAAACATCTCCTGAGAGGGTAAGAACACAGTGCTTAAAGCCCACCCTGTTCCACCCTCTGCCGTGGGCAGGGACACCTCTCACTGGATCAGGGGCTCCAAGCCCCATCCAACCTGGCCTTGAACCCCTCCAGGGATGGGGCAGCCCCCCCTGCTCTGGGCAACCTGGGCCAGGGTCTCCTCACCTGCACAGGTAAACATTTCTGCCTAACATCTCCTCTCAATCCTCCTCTCTTTCAGCTTAAACCTGGTCCCCTTTGTCCTATCCCTGCAGTTCCTGATCAAGGGCCCCTCCCCAGCTATCCTGGAGCCAAATGCCGCAGGAGACAAAGACCGCTCAGATAACAGAACTGGACCCGATTTCCATTCCAGCAGCCTTACAGCTTCATAACCAGGATCTTTGAGGATAAAGAACTTCAGGGATTTCATCTTTCTTGTTTGAAACTGCACCAACAGGATGGGCTTGGAGATTTTTAAATTTCAGGGACAGAACAGGGCAAGAGCCCCTGTTCAGCCTGGAACACGTGCAGTGTTCCTGCGAATGTGAAGGAAAAGAGTGTGCGTGGGTCTGTGTTTTGCCCTCACCTTGATGCCTGATTCGTCTCCGAGCCACCTCTGGCGCTTCTCTCCTCTCTCTGTTGGCTTGAGGAGGCAGCGGCTGCTGAGATGCCAAGCCGGCTGCTGGGCTGGCCGGGCGCAGATCGCAATGGTGCTAAAGCAAAACACACATTTCTGTGTTTAAACGACAGCTCATTCAGACTTATTTCCGTGAAAACCCCGCAGAGCATCGTCCCTCCGGAAGATTCGGGTTAACAGGGAATTGTTTTTAGGAAGAGGCAGACAGTGCCTGCAGCCGCCCACATGTTCTCTTTCACAGAGCTCAGAAATAATCACTCGCTACCACAGGATCTACGCAAAAATGGAACCGGCAGCGTGAGCAGAACAGACCCACCCTGGATTTGGGGCCTTTCTTCTTCAGCCTTCTGCTTCTCACACCTAACAACGAGCCTGCAAAGCCAGTCCCAGCATGGGGAACGCAGCCCTGAGGAACTGTCGCTACGATTCTGATAGTTCTCCCGATACCACCTTGGTGTCGGTGCTGTCAGAAAAACCAAATCCAAGGACAAAACTCAAGTTAAAAGCAATTTCCAAGCCGTGCTGCCCCCACAAGTGCCCTGTTGGCTCTCCTTGTTACAAAATCATCATCTTCTGCAGATCAATCACATCAAAGAACAACGACACAAGAAGACAGAAACCCAAAGGACTCAAACCTGGGAGAACTAGAAAGGAAAACGTTTGTTACCTTCCTTAGCTACCAGGAATAGTAAGTGGAAAACACAACTTTAAACGCTTCTCGGTTTGCAAACAAACCCTGTTGGTGCAGCTCAGCTCCCGTCATTCATTCTTAACAGGTCCTTATCACGCAAACTTCAAAATAGCAGGAGCTGGCAGTTAACCATCCTTCGCAGGCTGCATCACCAAACCAGTTCAATAGGGCGAGGGGAGAGGAAAAAAATCTCCCACCAGCCAACTGCAACGGGAAATCACAGGTACTGGGACTTCTCAGTGTCAAGCGCGAGCACCCTGCAGCACCCACCGCTTCATAACCCCACCGCTTCTCTCTCAGCTGAGCTTCCGAGACGTTCCTGCTTTTAGCTTTTCTCTCTCTCTCTCTCTCGTTACATCCACCCTCCGAGACATTCCTCCATCTCCTAGGTTCGTCACCCAAATTATCTGCTTCCTCTCTCGCCCACACACGTTCTACACTCGTGCTCCTCTCCCACCTCAGCTGTGATTCATACATCCTGGTTTCGACACAGCTTTTAGCAGACACCGACGTTGTGAAATTTTCGTGCCTTTCGTTTAGTTTTTGTGGCGAGAGCTTTCAAAACACTTGCTATTTTTTTTCAGAAAGAGCCTCAGCACACCCCGATATTTAGGCGTGGGGCCCAAGAGGCTTCATGTAAGAAGATCCTGACGCAGGGGACAGTTACCTGGATTCTCGAAATACGTGACAAGAGGAGGCCGCAAGGCTTGGCACGGCTCTTGAACAATTGGACGTGTTACAACAGATCGAGTTCTGTTCAGTACCTGATGATGAAAAACTGTCTCCTCTTCCAGCTGGATGCCACAAAACTCACAGGGAATGATAATGTCTCCATCTGGCTGGACAGCTTGGGGCTGGGACGAAGAGAGGGACCTGCAGCTTTTGGACCCAAGGGCACGCAGACCGTCATGTTCTCGCGGGCTCGGAGAAACGCTTCTCTTACTGAACGAGGCAAAGGCACTTGCTGGGTTACAACCAGTCTGTAATGCAAGCGACACGGAAAAATCAGCTCTCCTGTTGAGTAGAGAGAGACTTTAAAACCCAAGCTTTGTAAAGGCAAAATTGCCAGCGCTCCCGCAGCATCACCGAGGAGGGACTGCAGCCTTTTCCAGTCGCGGCAGGAGAAAAGCATCTTTACCACAATCCCCCAGAAACGATACGAGAAAGTACTAAACCTGATGAAGAATCAGATCTTCGGCAGGGAAGAGCTCCTCGCAGAATTCACACGGCAACATGGTGATCTCGTTGTCTGCAAAGTAAATAACAGTTCAGTTCTCAGCCACGGAGAAATCTGATGTAGTTCCACTGGTTTATTGTTAAATTCCTGAGCAACAGGCTCCTGCTGGTGCCGCAGCTCAGCAGCCTGAGCAAACGCTAAGGGAACAGTTACTCTGCTCCTGCTGCTCAATCGCACAGAAGCAAATTCACGTCACCCAGAGCAATGGTTTGGGGTCACAGACAGAGCCAATGGTCTGGTAAGAAAAGCCCATTACGGCCTCCAGCTAATCCTTCATTTCCATTTCTCCCTTCAAAATAAGCTGGTGCGTCAGGTGTCCCCCAGATCCTCCCTTCCCATCATGCCTTCTTCAACAGGAAAGTTGCCCCTGCTCAGCTGTTACGCATCCCTCACCTCATATCGAGGCCAGAGATGCACTCTAGTTTTTATTTCTCCTCCCCTTGCTGTCTTGCTCTAGTAATTCCTCTTTGAAAGAAAGTTTTTTAACTACTAATTTTGCTAAGTTTTGAGGGAGCAGAAGATGAAATTTCAAGAAGGAAGGAAGGTACTCATGGAAAGTGTAAACTTCTGTATCTAAAAATGATTTAGGAGTCTCAGAGAGACTCATTTTGATATTTTAGACTACCTAGATAATCTTTAACATTCCCAGTCCAAGAATCCTTGCCTTCCTCCTCAATTTCCTCAAACTCTAAGTTAAAAAAACCCACCCCAAGAGCATTTTTACTTTTTACGTGGGCTGATGTGCTAAAAGACCCCAGAGAGTCACAGGAGAAGATAACTGGCGTGTCTGTTTCATTAAGACAGGCTGATGGCACCGACTCTTTGGTGTAGTAGTTTTCCCAGAGGTCACCGGGAACCTCGGCTCCAATATCGCTGTAAGGATTATTATTCTCGTTTTGCAGGCTGAGAGCCAACACATAGTCTAAATCGGCGTTCCACTCTTCGTGAAGTGAAGAACGAGCGTCTTCGTTTCTCTCCAGCTGCTCCAGCTCATCCTCTTCAGAAGAGAAATACAGTAAGTGTGAGAGAACATCAAGTCTGCAATAAACACTTCTGTGCGTCATCCGACTTTTGTTTGTAACAAGATACAAAGGAGAAAAAGAAGGAAGTTTTTCCTCTTACTCCAAAAGCTTCGTGGGAGCTTTACAAAGTCCCTGAGGAACCTCCTGTGACCTACACCGTGAACAAGGTCCAATCAATACCCTGTAGCCCTGTCCCTTTTACAAGGGTGAGACAACTCAGCTTTGTCTCTTCGGTACAGCGATGGGAAAACAAATTCCTTTTAGCAATACCGCACTGGGAATCGTACGTGTACAGAAGAAAACCATGAGATGTTTTCTGGTAGGAAAGCTACACCGAGAAGAAAATCAGGGTCAGGTTTTGTGGTGCACTCACAAAAAGGGTCTGTAAAGGTGTGTGGAGGTAGGAGATGAGACGCTTAGGAGAGAGCAGAGGCATTTACAAGAGTGCTCAGAGCGTTACTGCAGAAGCATTAAGCACTACGCAGATGAACCCCCATCCCGATCTTACCTACCACTCCGCTGAGGTAGAGGAGCACAGCTGCTAAGCAAAACCAGCCAGAATTTGCAGGGAGCAAACAACTGCAAGTTCATTTTTAAGCAAGTGAGACAAAAGAACAGGCAGTGGGACTGGGCTTTCGCACCGGGTAGCTCTGTTTATCTGGCTTTTTACCTTTGCAGTTCTGTTCCACGGTAAAATAGTCCCACTGACCTGGCCTGTGGGAGCTTTCATTATTCGGTATTATCACAGAAAGCAATTCCAAAGCCTTATACTTGGATCAATGCATGCTTCCAAATGTAGAATTAGAAGCCAATTATTACTGTCCCCTACACTTCACCTCACTTCTGATTTCTTTGTGCTGCTGAAAGATTTCTTATGCTAATGTCCCGGGCATTGGAACAGGCTGCCCAGGGATGGGGTTGATTCTCCTTCCCTGGAGGGGTTTAAGGGACGGGTGGACGAGGTGCTGAGGGACATGGGTTAGTGTTTGATAGGAATGGTTGGACTCGATGATCCAGTGGGTCTCTTCCTACCTGGTGATTCTATGATTCTATGATTCTAAGTGTTTAGTCTCTTACGCAGCCGCTATCAATCTGCTTTTCTATCGCCTCGGGCACTCTCCACAAAGCTCCAACACCGTTACCTGCTCTCAGTCGGTTTCTAATATCTCGAAGGACGTGCAGATCTGCATCCTCACCCTCAAAGCGAGGCACCGCTCTGCTTCTTCTTACTGGCTTCGCCTCCTGCCCACAGACTCGAGGATGCTCCTTCAGATCCTTCATCATGACGTTACGGCTGCACCCGCCGCACCTCTCGGTCCTGGCTCCGCAGTAAACTTCATGGTCCTGGAGCTTGTTGGAAGCGAGCTGGATGTCACAATAGCGGCAGAGAGCAGGACGCAGAGGGCACGCCGACGCCTGGAAGATGACAGAGGGATGATTATTCACGTATGGGAGACTGAGGCAAAGCTAGAAGGAGGTTCTCAAGTTTTCTTAAAAGCAGAGTGATCGATGGTTTCTTTAGCCACATCCAAAGCTCCACTGAAGAGTAGCTTGAAATAAGATTCTACGTGAAAAAATTTAAGAGCAACGTGTTGTATAAGCTGCGCAGCCATGAACACGCCAGCTGAAGAGCTCCAAAGACTCACAACAATCTTTTTAAGTCTCTAATGCTTGGAGAGCGGGTTCACGTGCTCGCTGAAGTCAGCTTTGAGACACGGTCTTGACATTCAGTGCTAATCACATTGCATTGGGTACTGCTGAAAACACTCCAGTGTGCAACAGGGAACGGACTTACAGCACATCTCCTACTCAACAAGAATTGTTTGCACGTTCTTTATGCAATGACAGGTAAATTGCCATTCAAAAGGGGTTAAAACCATGAAATACACGTTACGATTGCAGATACTGCAATAATCCATCGTTATTTGCTTTATAAACAAAAATAACAGCGTTACCCGCAAACGTGCAGGATAAACTGGTCCCAAGGTTTTGAACTGGATACATTTACAAGGACAATCCTTTTTTCCACGCTGATAAGCAGCCTCGTGCGGCGCTGCCAGAGCTGGCTTGAAACGAGCCCCCAGGAAGGGAAGGCAGCGACGTTTGTAACACGATTGCCTGCGACAACCGCTAGCTCGATTCAAAACCTCGGAAAATCCCCCCGTGTCCCGTTTTAGTTTGCTTTACAAGCCGCTTTAAAAGCTTGTTTGGACACATTGAGTTATTAAAACTCACATAACGACTGCGGCAGGGTCAGAAACGTGTAATGATAAAGGAATGATAAACGTCAAGGTAATAATATTCTGCATTTTGAAGCCGCGTGGCATTTTTTATCTTCTTCACTAATAAGGATAAAACCGATTATCACAGATGCCCCTTTTTTAAGAGGGTCTGAGCAGGGTCCACCACTGCAAAGGAGTTTCCAACCACTTTCTGTCCCATTCACATTCTGTGAATTTGGAAAGCACATTTCAACATAAGTGATGCATCGATCACAGGTTGGAATCCAGGTCTGGAGACAGAAAGGTTCTAGAATCAGTGCTCGGAAACACCAAGAGCATCTTCCCCGTGTCTAACAACATCAAGTCCACCAACCTCGTGATCCTTCAAGAGGCATTTTTCCATCTTCATCCTACACTTGCAGGTAACCTACGACAAACAGACCTCGTTAGATTCGTTGCCAGGGGAGCCGGCAGTTTTAGAGGAGAAATTTGTCATCACCTGCACGTGTTCAGACTCAATATGGTTCTTCAGTTCTGATTTTGGGATCAATTCGCTGCAGTGGCGGCAGACTGCGATGTTTCTGCTGCAGTGGATTTCATGCACGATGAAATTCGCAACAGGAATATCCTTTTTGCTACGAGAAAGTCAGAGGTTACTCTTCAGAAAATACATCGACAACAATTTCAAGTAGTTTTTCCTAACAAATGAATCCTACGAAAGCTTTCTGTGAATTCAAGGTTTCGAGAAATGAGTAATTACAGAGACAGTCAAGCCCAACCAGGCTTCCTCATTCCTTATAGGTGGGATGTTAACATATAGAGCAGGCAAAGGTCACAGTTTCCACCCAGCACTACGATAAAATCGAGGCGAATTCATTTCCTTACGCGAAAGATAAATTTTGCAGCACAAACAAGCTATCACCAGGTTCAAGTTAAACTAATCAGAGAAGATAAAAGCTTCTTCCTGAAAAATAGCTCAGCTATGAGGTGGCAGACAGTGTTCTGCTTGGAAAAAGTAAATAACAGATGTTGTTAGGCTGAGCTGCTGCGAGGAGGAGGGCAGCAACCATACTACTTTGTAGGCGAAACTCCCCTGCTCACCTCATTCCCACGATACTTGTTTTCCTCTCTTGAGGAGGATGCGAGGCTTGCAAACAGCCCCGTCCCTAGAAGTGTTCAAGGCCAGGCTGATGGGCCTCGCGCAGCTCGATGCAGCGGGAGGTGTCCCTGCCTATCGCAGGGGGTGGGAGTGGATGGGCTGGAAGGTCCCTTCCAACCCAAACTATTCTACGATTCTATGATTGTGGCCAAGGGGCCAAGTGACACAGCCTAACAGCAGCGTCCAAACTGGTCACGCTCTCTGCCTGCGCACACACCAGACTGATGGGGCAAGAAAACGCTCGATTGCGAGGTGTATTTAATAAAAAAGCAAATGTCTTTAGTTTCTTGTGCTCAAAATGCAGCTGCTGAGACAACATCATCAGTAAACACATTACAGCATCGGCTCTTCCGAAGACCTGTTGTTCTCCTAGAGAAACAACCTGCCTATTGCTCCTGTCCTTACACCCCTGCTTCTGACCATACCACCGCCAAAGGAAAACTTGGAATCGCGCACTCCAAGCCTCCATCACAGAAACCCAAACCGTGGTTTCTATGTGAGCACTTTCATTTCTGCCCCGTTGCCTGCTAAGTCGGAAACTTGAGTAACGGTTGGGAAACTCCCTTGATGACAGTAACGCCGGAGAAGGCAACCCCGCATCCCAGATATTTATAAGTTGGATGGTTGTTGTTAACCAGCTCCCTCCAGGATTCTGCTCCTGGCCCCCTGCTCGGTCCTTACCAGTTCCCGCAGAGCCGGCTCTCGGCGGCGGCGATGGTGGCGATGGCCATTGCTGCTGGGGCTGGCACGGCGCGGGCACCGCGGGGCACGGTGAAGGGACCGGGCAGTGGGGAGGGTCTCGAGTCAAGGAGAAGGGGACCGGGTGGCGATGCTGGGGTCCCGGTGGTGATGCTGGGGTCCAGCTGGTGATACTGGGATCCTGGTGGTGATGCTGGGGACTGGGTGGCGATGCTGGGGTCACGCTGGTGATACTGGGATCCTGGTAACAAAGATGGTGATGCTGGAGTCGCAGTGGTGATGCTGGGGACCCAGTGGTGATGCTGGGGACCTGATGGCGATGATGGGGACCCAGGTGGTGATGCTGGAGTCCCACTGGTGATGTTGGAGTCCCAGTGGTGATGCTGGGGACCGGGTGGTGATGCTGGGGACCCGGTGGCGATGCTGGGGACCCAGCGGCGATGCTGGGGACCCAGTGGTGATGATAGGGACCCAGGTGGTGATGCTGGAGCCCCAGTGGCGATGCTAGGGACCGGGTGGCGATGCTGGGGTCCCGGTGGCGATACTGGGGTCCTGGTAGCAATGATGGGGACCCAGGCGATGATGCTGGGGTCTCAGTGGCGATGCTGGGGACCGAATGGCGCTCACGATGCGGGGGCTGGATGGCGGTGCGGGTCCCGGGCGGTGACGCCGGGGTCAGGATCACGGTCCAGGGTCTCTGGTGGCGGTGCCGGTGTCAGCCCCGGTCCCGGGTAACGCGGTCCCGGTTCGGGTGCCAGTCCCGGCTGTCGGTGCGGGGTCTCGGTGTCGGTGCCGATCCCGGTTCTGGGTCCTGGAGTCGGTGGCGGCCCCGGAGTTGGGGGTCGGTGCCGGTGCGGGGCCCAGTCCCAGGTCCAGGTGCCGGTCCCGGCTGTCGGAGCGGGGTCCCGGTGCGGTTCCCGGTTCCCCGTTCCCGGC
>WAAB01004525.1:4822-28595 GCA_013389865.1 Piaya cayana | reverse complement strand
AACCTGAACCTCCCCTGGCGGAGCTTGAGGCCATTTCCCCTTGTCCTGTCCCCTGTCACTTGGGAGAAGAGCCCAGCTCCCTCCTCTCCACAACCTCCCTTCAGGTAGTTGTAGAGAGCAATGAGGTCTCCCCTCAGCCTCCTCTTCTCCAGGCTAAACACCCCCAGCTCTCTCAGCCATTCCTCATAAGGCCTGTGTCACTTCTCTCTGTCCCATTATTGAAAGAAAAGAATGAGAATTGGCAGGACTGGTCAGTTTTCAGTCTGCAGGGGGGAAGGAGGGTGGCAGCTGATGCCTTAGAGCATATTCATTAAGAAGCTCAAAGCTGTTCGGTGCAGCTTGCATTTGGGAGTTTTCCTCTACAAACACACGGTTTGGAAGCTTAATAAAACCTGAAGTTGTGCACAAGTAACAAGGTGGTCGGGCAGAGCTTCTGCTCGCTGGGAATGAGGGGATTTTCGCAGGGAACTGCCAACTGTGTTTCTAACGGGTGCCTCTCTCTTGTGTCAATAGGTTCTAAAGGCAATTGGCTTGCAGAGAACTGGCAAGCAGGATGAAGCGTATGCTCTGGCACAAGAAGTGGCAGCACTTGAACCCACAGATGATAATTCCTTGCAAGCACTAACTATTCTTTACCGGGAAATGCATAGACGTAAGCGTTTTGGTTTGCCTCTCTTAAAAATGACAGTTATTCACACTCTTCCAGAGGTCTATCTGGCACTTGGTTTCACGGGGAACGTGCAGAGTCTGGGGTTCATATGTAGGTGTGTTAAGAGACTCGCAGGAGGCCAGTGACACCTGGTATAAATGCCTTTAGGGCTCTGGTGATCACCGTAAAGCAAAAAAAACAGTTTAGGCTTCTCTCATTAACGTTATTGTGCGTGCAATTCCTAAACAAGTGGTGTGCTAATCATCATCCATCCCAATCAGCCTTCAAGTACTTTTTTTTTAATGAAAGCTGCTGGGTTTTGGTGTGAATGTGTGGTAGAAATGACAAATCCCATGTTTGGTGGCTTGGAGCACTTAAATCCCTTAGTCCATAATCAAAGGGTTCAGGCCTCAGAGTTGTGTGACAACAGAAAGGGGAATCCTGACCTCTCAGTTTGATCGCATTAACTTTTTCAGTATGATTCCTTATAGCAATGGGTTATTTTAATACTAATTCTAAATGTTTGACAGAGCAGAATTGCGAGTGCTTTTCTGAAAGAAGCCAGACCTTACGTACTGCTTATCTACGGCTCTGAGTGGTTGTTGTTTCTGGCTTTTTCCTGTGGTTCTCGGTGGTGGTAGCAACATTTACTGTGGAACTGCTGGAGCAGTGACAGTGGGGTGAAACAGCTTCTGTAGAAGTGGGTGTCTGGTGCTAGTCTGCTGCACAGCAATTGCTTATACTCTCCTAGGTGATTTATTTTTATTTGTGTGTATAGAGATCAAACACTGTTTCTTGCATTATACCCAGTTTTTATCTGTATCTGTAACTTCACCGTAAACAACCCCCTGAAAATGCGAAAAGCTTTCTGCGATTCTAAACAATAAGCATTAAGCTCAGGTTTCTAACTTTTAGGTTTATAACTCAAAAAGGAAATGGTGGGCGTTGAGCACTTCCACTCTGGTCACGCAAGAAAATTGTAATTAGATGTTTTATGGATGTGTGCTGAGGATGTGTAAACGGCATGAAAAGCAAATTCAATTTAGCTTTCTAATACTGCACTGAAATATGATTGTATGTGTAGAGAAAAAATGTGCAAAGGTGAAAATGTAAGAAAGCTTTGTATGTTATAAGTATTCAGTCACGATAGAGCTGTTATTAAAAAGTCTGGTGTGATGTTCTTTACTTGTTAAGAGTCCTAAAATAGAGAAATAACAGGATGTGGTTAATGTAAGTAAATCTGCAATAAGAGTAACTAATTTGATATTAGGCTCTGGAAATGTTCTGTGTTTTGATACCTAATTCGTGTGGAGCAGTCATTTTGCCAGGAGTGGAGATCTTCGTTTGATATAATGCTCCGAAATAATCTAATGAGAAAGACTGAAGTGCTTCTGAGCAGTCCAGTTGTTGCTGTTAATTCTGTTCTTCCTAAATTTATCTTAACTCGAGCGTCTGGTTTTTGGTTTAGCGGAACTTGTAACTAAACTGTACGAGGCAGCTGTAAAGAAGGTCCCCAACAGCGAAGAGTATCACTCTCACCTCTTCATGGCCTATGCCAGGGTTGGAGAATACAAGAAGATGCAACAGGTACAATCACTATTTGTATTCTGGTCATTTAAGGTATTTTTCTATCTGTGTGACTGTTCTGTAAGAGAGACAGGAAGATCTCGTGTTTTCAGCCTTGATTTACTCCTTAGTTTGCTCTTATCTTTGGGAAAAAGGAATCTTGCCCATGCTCCTGCCTCTGGAATATAACATGTAACCAGTCTTGTGTTGGTTGTAATTCAGTTAAGAAAGCCCGAGTGGCCTTTCCTTTAAGTACATCTTCTCCGTTGGCCGAACAGTGTCGCGCTGGTTAGTTTTGTTTTCATCCCTTCCAAATTAGGTGCCCGGAGAATGCCTATAAATGGAAGATTCTTTTCAAAGCATGCGCGCTCGCTCTTCTGCATAAAAAAAGGCACAGAGTGCCGAGTAGACGAGTCCTAAACTCCTTCACGTTCCCACTGTGCTAAGGTGACTTGAATATTTGTACAAGTTTGCCTTAAATAACTAAAAGAATATATTGAGCAGAAGTGTTATTCTCCATCGATGACCGATTTTATGCTGAGTTCAAGCTGTAGACGGAGACTGATTTATTAATGTGTGTCCACTTAAAAGCCCCATATGACAATCTGAGCTCCAGAGACATGACTGTCAGCTGTGCTCCTGCACAACCATGAGTGGGAAAATGCTGGTCTTGCAGATAACAATATTTAACATTTATCTGACCTTCCGTATGTTTAAAATATCATACAAACGTGTGTCTAGTTAAGTTATGCAGACGTTGTTAGGGTAGGATGATCCAAATTGGCCCTTTGCATTTGACCTAAGGACTTAGAGCTTCACAGAGTGCGTGGATGCAAACTAATCAGAGAGAGAAAATAGACCTCAGCATCCCATGTTCTGGGATTTTTCAGCTGAAAGCGCGAACTGAGGCGGCAATCGTGAAACTGGCACAGAAGTCCGTGTGTGGTAGCAGCCTGCATTATATGTAATTTCTTAAAATTAATTACAGATTTTAGATGGTGTGTGTTATGTACAGACCGGAAATCTGTGAGAGAAATGTGTGAATGATGGTTTCTCTGATAGACTGGAGACTCTTGACTGTTTTGACTCTGCTTTGATACAGCCAAGCTCCCCACAGCTTTGCAGGGACAGGTGACCTCCTGTCAGGTACCTGAGTGTGTGCGTGGATGAAAGGAGTGGCAAGGGGCAGTCACTTCCAAGAAGGAGGCACGTGCTTTGCGGTGCCTTCTAGCACTGACTGATGAAAACTGGCGCTGGAAATATCCCCCTCGCTCCTGAAGAATCAGTCTTCTGCTTCTTCACATAGTTACCACTTCTAACTAAAGCTACCGTCTCGTTAGCATACATGCACGCACTCACTGCCGTTCCTTGTCAGACCTACACGAAGTCCTTCATCTTCGAAACATTCCACCCTCTCTTTTCTTCTTCAGCAATGTGCGTTGGGATGGGAGGGCTCACGGGTTGATAGAAGTCCTCCTGTCTCGTTAATTCTGTGCCGTCGTTGCTGCTTTGCTTGCGTTGTCCGATGTGCTTCGGGAATGATGAAACTTTGTCTCGCATTTTTTTCAGGCTGGAATGGCACTTTATAAGATTGTACCCAAAAACCCGTACTATTTCTGGTCTGTGATGAGCCTGATCATGCAGGTGTGTACCGCGTTACAAATTACTTTGACTTTTGCTGCGGTGCAGTGCAAATACAGAAGTGTTCTGAGTGAAGATACTATAGATTGTTTTAAGCAAAATGTGCGTTTGAGCTATTTCTGTGCAATGTTGGGAGATGGACTGAGCCCTCCCTAAGCAACATTGTGGATGTTTCAGAATTACTGCTGTGGTGTTGTTATAATGCAGTTTGCCTGCTCTGCCTTAACCATGTTTGTACAACCTCAGTTGTTCTCCTATCTGGACTGTTTCACAGAATCACAGAATCNCCAGCTCTCTCAGCCGTTCCTCATCAGGCCTGTTCTCCAGCCCCTTCACCAGCTTTGTTGCTCTTCTCTGAACTTGCTCCAGAGCCTCAACATCCTTCTTGTGCTGAGGGGCCCAGAACTGCACACAGGATTTGAGGTTCGGTCTCACCAGTGCCGAGTCCAGAGGGAGAAGAACCTCCCTGGTTTCAAGTTAGAGAGCTACTGAATAAACCCTCAAACATCTGCAGCTCCTTCCTCTCAGAGGGTCTCAGAGGAAATAAATGAGAGCTCTGGACTTGGTATATCTTTAAAATTGCTACAGGTCTGGAGGAATCACCCGCAGCTCAGCTGTGCTGCTGTTGGGTGAGATAGCAGGTTCAGGCTCTTATCAAACAGCCTGACAGAGTGTTGACTAAGCGAAAAAATAAGCGTGGAGGCTTATTCTCTGAATACTGCGCTGTGGAAAACACAAATGTATTCTTGCCGCGTGTTGTTTGCTGTGGGTGTTGTGTGCCTAGATTTACAAGTCTCTGGACGGTGTAATCGCTGGTGAGCTTTTCAGTACCTCAGCACTTTTACTGCTACCCTTGAGCAGAGCACTCTTGTTACCATAATTCTTCTCTTCCTCACAGTCCATCTCAGCACAGGATGAAAACCTCTCGAAGACGATGTTTTTGCCACTGGCTGAGAGAATGGTGGAAAAAATGGTGAAAGAGGACAAGATTGAAGCCGAGGCTGAAGTAAGGCTTATAGATGCTTTTAGCTTGCTTTGAGCATGACTGAGACAGGGAATGCTCTGTGCAAGGAGGCTGGTTGTTTTAAGTTTTCCAAGATATAGTGTTCTGAAAGTCAAGGTAATGGGGCAGAAGGAAAACCCAAGAGCAGTGGGTTGAGAGGGATCTGGAGGAGTGTGGCCAGTGAAAGCTTTTGGCGTTTGGTTTGACTACTGAAGTACTTAGCTTGGCCCCCTAGGAGGCCCCAAGGGAAACTTCAGGACTGAGAATGGAAAAAAAGACCTAAATTCCTGAATGTTCCACCCTCTGGGATGCTAAAGATAGCTTTGCAGTCCTGGCTATCCCCTGTTTCTAATGACGATAACACCAGCCGCTGATTTCTTGGTGCACCTGTAAATTGTTTTACTAGCAAGTTTCATTGCAGTCTGATCTTTCTTTTAAGGTCGAGCTGTACTACATGATTCTGGAACGCTTGGAGAAGTATAAGGAAGCCTTGGATGTCGTGAGAGGAAAACTAGGAGGTAACTTGCTCTGTCAGATAATAATCACAGTCGTGCGAAGGAACAGCAGCTCTTTTTGCTTCAGACTTGTCCACTGGTTAGGAATAAAAAAGGCTGTGAGAAGCCTGACGCTCTGCAACAATTTCAAACATCGATGCAGGCTCTGGAGGTGCTTTTGTGCAAGCTGGTGCTACCCAGTTGTTTGTGGCTTTTCAGTATCATTCAGTGTATTTAGCAGGAGTAAATTGTTAGCTTGCTAGTTTGTTGTAGCTGTCATCTTAAAATAAAAATGTGGTTGTTCCTAATATCTTGCATTTTTCTGGACTCCTTCTGGCGTTTCAAATGCACTTGCAGTTTTAAGGAATTGGGATATGAGGGATTCCATAGCAAACCTGGCCTTTCTGTCCTTCGAGGGCTTCTCTCCTGTTCTCTAACACTGCCTGGTTTACATCTGTGGCTATAATAAGCAGCTTTGTGCAGAAAGTGGAGAAGGAAACGCGCCGATTAAATCAATTTTCCCTTCTGTTTTTAATTTAGAGAAGCTGACAAGTGAGCTGCAGAGCCGCGAGAACAAGTGTATGGCTATGTACAAGAAGCTGTGTAGGTGGCCGGAGTGCAACGCGCTGTCGAGAAGGCTGCTGCTAAAAAAGTGAGATGGTATTTCTGCAGTTCTGCTGAAAAAAAAATGAAGAAAAACACTGGGCCGGTTGCGAATTGCCATGTTTGGCAGCTTGTGTAAATGGTGGATAAAAGACAAGAGCATCAGAGGATCTCAGAAGTGTTTTCGAACGTTTCCACTCTGAAGCCTGAGGAGAAGGGGAGCAGAATGGAATGTTAGAAGGGATATGGTGAAGGCCACAGGGAGAGTCAGCACTGTAGTCACTTCTTTTTGAAGGCTGAGTTTGGTGACATGTTAATGCAATAAAATGTTATTTGCTCCCTTATTTCTCAAGGCTTTGCTGGTTGTCCAGCTCTAACTCACGTGGTGGGAAAGGAGAACTGCATTTACATTTAATTTTCTGTGATATGAATCCGTGTTATTCCTTAAATTCAGCAAGAAATGCAGCTTTAGAAGCGAGTTACTGATTCGGCAAGTCTCTAAACTTTGTTCTGTGCCCGATTTTTGTTTCAGCTCAGATGATTGGCAGTTCTACATAACTTACTTCGACTCGGTGTTTCAGCTCATTGATGAAGCCTGGACGCCTCCAGCAGAAGAGGAGCAGTAAGTTAACTGTTTTGCTTTTTCCCTTGTGCTACAACAATTTTTCCACCCATATATTCAGCCTGCGTCTTCGGGTGGCTTCTTGACATCAGACCCCAAGTGATGTGTTTCCTCTGCTTTGTTTTGGAGGCTGGCAGTAGTTTATTGGAAGCAGCTGTATAAATCGTTTCATAGAATCATAGAACCACCAGGCTGGAAGAGACCCATCGGATCATCGAGTCCAACTGTTCCTATCAAAACTCTTCCAGTTCATGGTGATTGTGTTAGAGAATCCGTGTCGTGTTTCCTTGAGAGTATCTTGGGAGTATGCTGAGCACATGTTATCAGTGCAGTGGGAAAAATCAAAGAACCTTTTGTCTCTTTAATTGCGCAGCTCTTTGGAAGGAGAGGTACATTATTCTATAGAACAAGCTGTGAAGTTTGTAGAAGAGAGGATAACAGAAGAATCTAAGAGCTCTCGGCCGCTGCGGGGACCATATTTAGCTAAACTGGAGCTGATCAGGCGTTTGCGATACAGAGGTTGTAACGATGAATATAAACTAGGTAAGAGCCATTACCTGTGTGATAAATTAATCTTTTAGAGAGAACACAAGCTTGGAATGAACTGTTTGCTACATCACTGAGTTAAATTCAATATCTGTTAAGAAAATGCACATTCTGCTGTCTGGATTTAAAGAATTTTGAGAGCATTAAAAGATAGAATCATAGAATCACCACGTTGGAAGAGACCCATCGGATCATCGAGTCCAACCGTTCCTATCAAACACTAACCCATGACCCTCAGGACCTCGACAAGTTGCTCCAGGCTTCTCCAGGGCTTGTAAAAGCAAGCAGGGAAGCTTTTGAAGGGATCTAGCAGCATATGGTCACTGATAGGGTAATGAAAAGTGCGTTCCTGATGCTCTCTGCTTTTGTAGAACGTCCTGCTGCTGTGCTGTAATCGCCGGGTGGTTTTTTTCCGTTACGTTTTTTGGCAGCAGCACCAGGTTTCGCCTTCTAAAAACTTGCATTTAAAATTCATATTTAGGAAATCAGGGGAGGAGAGAATGCGATTAGAGCAACGTTTGTGCAACTGGCTAGTTCATTTTGTATTTCCATCCAGAACTAAGTAGCTGTTAGATAAGCGGAGGCTGTGTGCGTGCCCGTAATGCTGAGCTCTTATCTGCCAGAGTAGCTTGAATGAAGCCCTTGAGTTTTTTTTTTTTATGTCCTTGGTTGCCGGAGATGTTGAGCCTCTGTTCAAATCTGCAGTAGTGCAGCTATCCCTTTTCCGAATCGCTGTGTAAGATCAAAGGGGGAAAGAAAACAAAAAATATTAAGAATTTTTTCTTATAGTGGTTTTACAGATTCAGCTTTTAGTGGAGCGTATTGAAAAGATGAACTGGCCTTTTTCCTAGGTGATCCAGAAGAACTAATGTTCCAGTACTTCAAAAGATTCGGGGACAAACCCTGCTGTTTTACCGATCTCAAAGTATTTGTGGATCTCCTCCCACCCAACCAATATGCAAAGGTAAGAAGAGATAAAAGAAGCACTGGCAAGAACCGCAGCACTTGTCTGCACCCTGGGTCTTTTATCTTAAAATACCCGTGGATCATATTAAAAGGCAGGAAACATTGAATTTTTACCTTCTGTTTGAAATTCCAAAAATTTTGCACTGCAGAGGATAGAGTGAGCATCGGATACACTGAGCAGTTTCAGTCAGATGATTTTTTACTCTTTTCTCAGGTTCACATTTGATGCAGTTCTTGGGTTTCAAGGCCTAATGTGGTTAATGTTAAGTGGCTTCAACTCAGCTTTAAGTTTACAAACAGTGTTGGATTTTACGGCAACAAAAAGCCACTGTCCAGCCCTGACTGCGTGTTGTGAGAAGTCTGCTGTCTCTTATTAAATCTGTAAACATTGANCCAACCAATATGCAAAGGTAAGAAGAGATAAAAGAAGCACTGGCAAGAACCGCAGCACTTGTCTGCACCCTGGGTCTTTTATCTTAAAATACCCGTGGATCATATTAAAAGGCAGGAAACATTGAATTTTTACCTTCTGTTTGAAATTCCAAAAATTTTGCACTGCAGAGGATAGAGTGAGCATCGGATACACTGAGCAGTTTCAGTCAGATGATTTTTTACTCTTTTCTCAGGTTCACATTTGATGCAGTTCTTGGGTTTCAAGGCCTAATGTGGTTAATGTTAAGTGGCTTCAACTCAGCTTTAAGTTTATAAACAGTGCTGGATTTTACGGCAACAAAAAGCCACTCTCCAGCCCTGACTGCGTGTTGTGAGAAGTCTGCTGTCTCTTATTAAATCTGTAAACATTGAGGGGCTGCTTTTCTTGCAAATTAATTGAAAAAGTCATTAATCACAGGTGATGACCTCGCTGAGTGCAGTGCATTGCTTCAGATTTGAGAGAAGATGCGATAGCTAGTACAAACCCACTATTTCTTGGAATTGGGCTCTGAAGCCTTTCAGCAGCTAATTATTTTAATTGCATAAGTTGCTACTGTGAACATTAACAGGTGCTTGAGCTCCCTTGTGTGTCAGCGTATGGGAAACTTGCTGGCAATGTATTTATTTCCCTCCATCTATTTGATGAAGCTCGCTGAAAGCCATTCAAAGCAGCCAGGGTTGGGCACTCCTGGCCTTCCAAATACTTTGGTTTTATAAGAGCTTTTCAACCATTGATTCCCATGTGATGGCAGGGTTGATGCTGACATTTCCACCTTGCCTTATTTTTTTTGAAATGATGTTTTCCGTTGGTGCAGTCCCAGGTGCCCCGTAGGATTTAACGGCGTTTCTCTTTCAGTTTATCAGCCAGTTGCTGGAAGTCATCCCTCTGTCGGCAGCAGCGGAGAACGAAATCGCGCTGCCAGCTGATATCAAAGCCCTGCAGCAACACTTGTGTGTGGTGCAGCTCTCGAGGTTGCTCGGTATCTATCACGCGATGGACAAGAAGCAAAAGCTGAATGTGGTCCGGGAGCTGATGTTACGATACCACCATGGACTGGAATTTGGTGAGAGAAATCTCAAAATTAATGTTGTACTTATTTGGAGCTTTTTATGAGCAGAAGTTCACAGCATTTTTGGGGGGGATGGAACAGCACCGATGGCACCAATCATGCTACTAGATAATACTTTGCTTTCTCCTTTGTGAGCACATCCTTGGGTGCACCTCAATTATCCGCTTCATTTTAATTTTTCTCCTTTCAGTTGTGTATCTTAAAAGATAAACAAGGCATTCCTGGGTAGTTCAGAGGGTACATTAGTGTGTTTTCAGACTTGCCAGTCCTTTGAAGGAAAGCCGGGCTTTATCACTGCTGTTCATAGGATAAATACATGGGCAAGAGTATTATTAATTTGTGGATCTTGCAGTTGTGGGAGAGTCTTCCTTCCAGCAGATGTCAGCATAGCAAGGGACCCAAAATAACAAATATAGCATGTGCACAGGTTTTGTTTCAAAGGAAACTTTGGCTTTTATAAATTGAGCTGTGATTATCGTCTGCCAGGTAGCTGTCTCATTTGGTAACGCTGACAATATGCGAAGCGGCTGAAAACACTGTTAGTAATTCAAATGTAACGTGGTTTTTTTCTTTTTAGGGAAATCTTGTTTGAAAACTGAGTTGCAGTTTTCCGATTATTACTGCTTGCTTGCAGTTCACCTGCTGCTTGATCTGTGGCTGGAAGGTATGTTCCTAGAATTGTGAGTTTTGCTGATGGCTCTTGCAGCTCAGTGCTGGCTGTCTTCAGAATCGTGTTCTGAGTTTGCTGTTTAGGTAATATTTTCTCTCCCTTTGCACGAGTTCTGCTGCCAGTTCCCTTCTGACATCAGAGGTGTTTTGAGACTGTTCCCTTCCATCCCTTGGCACGTTTTTTTGCTTGTGAATCCCCTGCTGGCAGACCTTCTGCTGAGACTTGTTGCCCTGTCTTGAGTATTCCTGTGCTCCACATCTGCCTGTTGGTCTCCTAATCCCACAGAGTCCGATGGTGGCTTGTTTATATTCCTGCCCTTCAGCGTAGCCACCAGTTACACAGTTGTCTTTAACCAGGGTAAATACACTCTCAGGTTCCTAGGCAGTCACTGAGGGCAGGCTCTGCAATTCTTGGTTCTGCTGATCGNGTAGTTGCAGAGAGCAATGAGGTCTCCCCTCAGCCTCCTCTTCTCCAGGCTAAACACCCCCAGCTCTCTCAGCCGCTCTTCATAAGGCCTGTAAATGCTTGGGAGTATTCTGTACGTATAAGCTAGAAATCCTAAACAGTCCAGAACCCATCAAGTAAGGTCACTTCTCCAGCAGTGTGTCCGAGTGCTTTGCTCTGTGCAACTGGGAGCTAGATACCCCTGCGAGGAATGATTCCTCCACCCTTTCCTCAGAGAACAGCTGTAGGTGGGGGTTTTAAGGGCAGCACTGTGGCTGATGGATGTCATCTACGTGTGTAAATGCTTGGGACCTTTTCAAGAGATGTGCAGCGTAAGGAAGCCTCAGTGCCAAAGCAAACTGTGCTGTCTGTTCAGTGCCTCCCTCTGATCACACCTGTCTGTGTGTTTTGTCTTTGTCACCAGGTGAAGAGGCGGCTGTGTGGCAGTGCCTAACTCTCTTAGAAGAAGGGTTGTCTCATAGTCCTTCTAATGCTCAGTTTAAATTGCTGCTTATTCGAATCTACTGCAGGCTTGGTGCGTTCGAACCCGTTGCAGAGCTCTATTCCAGCCTCGATGCGAAACACATACAGCACGACACCATCGGGTGGGTAGTATATACTGAGAATAATCGGTGAGGGTGACCCTCCGGTAACCAGTCCCGAGGGCTTCAGTTCCCCTTGCTACTGAGAACTAGCAGACTATCAGAATTTGATGCAGCGCTGAGTAAAAATATTTTGGAATTGCACGGGATGTATCTGCTGAATTGTACTTCCTTTCTTATGGAGTAGCTTTCCTGTTTGATTTTGGGGTTTGGGGATTATTGGCTACAGGGAATCTGAAAAACGTGTGAAATGTATCTTGATGCCAGTCATAGCTTGGTGTTCTGGCTTGCGAGCACTAGTTAAAACACACACCAACTGGCCATGCCTTGGTTAGTGTGTGTGATGGTTTGAGTGAAACTCCCCCTGCACGAACACCCAACCCCCACAGCAGAGCGCAGTCTTTCCCCCTGCACCCCCCTGTACGAGCCCAAGGGAAAGGCAGAGGAAAGAAGGCTGAAAATGCTGAAAACGAGCAAACCAAAGCTGTACGATTATATACACGTGTATTAACACTTATATGCAACTAAAATACCGTATACACAGGATAAGAGACCCCCGAAAAAGACCTCCCCCTGCCACGAAGGGAAATTAAAAATCAAAAAAACAGCAAGAAAGCTAACAAGAGAAAATCACTACTCTCCTCAGATAGCAGGACTTCATTAAGTCGCTCGGAGTCCACAAGGCCTCAGCTCCTACACACGAGCAGACCGACAACAGCACCACCAGCTCCCAGGGCTCCCGGAAGAGAGAGAGAGGGAGGAGTGTCTGACTCCCTGATTAATACCCCAGATTTACGTAGAAAATCGCATGGAATACTGGGAGATATAGTTCTTTCTCAGCCACAACCTGGCTATTAAGGAGGATCTAAAATCAAACCCATCGCAGTGTGTTTGCGGGTTTCTAAGTAAAGCTCTTGCACACTAAAGGGGATGGAGGAACTCCAAGCCCCCACATGCTGTTTACTAAAAAATGAAAACTCCTTCCGTTACCCTTAAAAGCTTAAATTTTAACGTGAGTGTTGTGATTGCCGTCTATTAAATCTCCAGGTTTTTAATTAAAGCTGGACTGTGCTGCAGTTGGCTGCTCAGAGCTGTGTTTGAGGTGCAGGATTCCCCAGGCTGTGTTCTGGTATCTGACTCGTGCCGTGTTGTGTTGCAGCTACCTTCTGACGCGCTATGCAGGGTCGCTGGGCCACTACGCTGCTGCATCCCAATCCTGCAATTTTGCACTCAGGTTTTTCCACTCCAACCAGAAAGATGTAAGTTGAAAGAAACCTCCATCGTAATGTCACGGTGCCTTAAAGGAGTCTGTGCTCTGTGTGAGCTTACAGAAATGTAGTGGTTAATAGCACAAAGGAATTATTCCTGCAGCTTTATTTATAGTAAAAGTTGCCTCTGCTGTGTTTTTCATTACAAGAGTTTGTAACTTACTGTTAACGTGGGATTTGCTTTAGCTTTCTAATTATAAAAGCCAGTTTTAATGCTCTTTAAAAAAAAAAGTATAATTTCAAATTAATGGATTGTGATTTCATGCTATAACTGAAGTGTCATGTGGTAAATAAGTCCTGATATCACCTTATTTCTAGCATTTTGGAAGGTCACGCAGCCTCCAGGGGCGGAGGGGGGTGTCAAGACGGCCACATTGTACTTACAGATCCTTTGTGACAGTCACTGAGGCAGCATGTTCTCGTGTTTCTGTCCTCAGCACGTCGGGGTGGTGGGGAATGCACATCACTTCAAAAAGTAGGGAAAGTGCAAGGAATCAGGTGGGAGGAATTCAGAAGGAAAAAGCTCGGCTTCGCTGAAGGCAGAGCAGAGCCCATGACCAACTGTATTATTTTGAAGTGAAGCGATAGGATCGAAATGCAAAACTTGGTCTCGTTCTAATGGGAACTACCCGCTGTATTCAGTTCACCCCTAAAAATAGTGTGAATGAAATTAAACTTGTCTGGAATGAGAATCTTGAGGTCAGTGTGGAGGAAGTAGTAAGGAGAGAGGAGCTGAATTCCTCCAAAGAGATCAGGTGCTTCCTAAAATGCTTGTAGTTTGCTGCTTACCAAGTGTGCTAGTCAATAATCCTACTTGGAAACTAGGCTCTGATATTTGTTCTGATACATTCATAGGGAAATTGTCGATTCTGTTTGAGAGTTCCCATGGAATCCCTGGAAAATGGGTTAGGTAGAACAGTAGAATGACACATTCTTGAAGTCTTGATATGTTGGGCAGATAGGAACAGAAATAGTCGAGAATTGTGGTCGGGGACGATATACATCTCAGTCCATCTCCCTAACACTTGCACAGCAACCCCAGTCATGGGAGTGGATATATACTCTGTGTATTTATGTTTTACAGCTTGATTACTCTTGACAGGTAGGTGAAGAAAGTTATTTTTTGCTTAAGAAACAAAGGTGCAATCCAGTTGTAACTTTTCCAATCAGCCGCTGACCGAGTTGACTCCAGAGGCTCTGCAGCTGAACGAGTCGCTTTCCCACCGTCCCAGAAACAGATAAAAACTCTTGTCTGTACTGAATGGTAAATCAATCCCTCAGAAAAGTACCTTTGCTCTGTTGGCAGCCCATCTTATTCCCGTGTACAAGGTACTGGTTGTCTTTTACCTGTGCTGGAAGGTAGATGCTGAGTGACTGTGACCGGTGCCTGGCAGGGATTTTGCTGTAGGGAACGGGATGCACAGAGCAGCGCGTGGATTGTACAATGGGAGCTCGTTCTCATCCGCTTCCCTCATCTGCTCATTTGTTTGAGTGCTGATTCTGCTTGCTAAGACCGTGTTCCTGAGCGGAATGTTTTGTGCTGGATTGGAGACCTGGATCCAGGCAGCTTTCTCCTATTGTTAACGGTGGCTTTTTTTTTTTTTATGAGGAGTAACTTGTTTAGTCTTGTTTGAAAGTCAGTGGGTGGATGTTAACAAATGCACACCTGGGTCCAACTGTCTGAATAAAACCTTTGGCTGCTAGGTGTCAGGTGAAAAAGCGCACGGAAGAAACTACCAGATGTGACTGCTTTGCTTGGGAAGACGGCCTCGTAAAGCATCAAGAAATCATCTTTCCCTGGAAAACAGTCTGAACTAACTTCAGGTGCGGTTACCTTGGATGAAGGCTTTTCTCTTTGGCACGAATGATAAAGGTGCTTGAAGCAGAGAAAAGCTGGTTATCTCCAGCAGCTCAGCATCTGTGCGCAGACGAAGACAGCCTCGTGCCAAGTGCTGTTGCCAGGAGAATGCTGCTCAACTCGTGTTCCAGAAATTCTGAAAAGGCAGCGCCTTAATGGTTCGACCAGCCTCACCTACCGCACCTTAAGGGATTGCAAGAGAGGTGAAAGTGATGCAATCGGCATTATGTAATCCTCACGCTGCGAGATCAAGATGCAACTGGAACCTGCTCACACCGTATCTCATTGTGGAGACAGAGTATTGCAACCAAAGGACCGTGAGCAGCTGCTGATTTCGAGTAGCCAAATCTGCCCTTTAAAAGTTCCCTTTTTATACGATTTGGGATACTGCCTGCTCCTCTCTAGGCTGATGTTGAAGACAGTCGGAACGTCTCCTACAGCGCACGCTCTGCACGGGACTGACTAGAATGGGAAGCGCGGGATGTAAACGAATGGTCTGGCTTACAAATAGAGCTGCTGATTCAGACTGGTGGCTTTGGATAACTGCATTTTCCTTCTGACTTGCTGAACTTATACAGGATTCACTTCGGGTGGATGAGTAATATCCATTTAGGATGTAATACTTCTGCTCTGGGCAAGGACAGGGAGAACAGAGAAGGCAGTATTGCTGTATCTGGCCAAAGCTAAACAGGCAGCTTTCCCCTTCTCGAGATAGTCCTCGTTTAAATATGCAGAATCACGAGTAATCTCTAATTTTCTTGTGTCCGTCCGTCTTTAATTTCTCCAGATACTGCAGGCAAACAGAACACCCAACGTGTCCTGTGGGGGATTTAAAAACCACGTCGATGCAGTTGAATTAGCGCCCATAGCGCAGTCCCGCAGCCTGACAATGAGCTCTGCAAGGCTGTTTATCGGAGGGTATGTTGTTGAATATTTGGCATATTTTTTTCGTACGATACAAATAACCAAATTTCTTAGGGGTTAAAAAAAAAAAAAAGACGAAGCTACCTAGAGGACATTTTATTATTTTGGAGGGGCAAAAAAAGAGGTGGCTTTCATGTGAGCGCTAGCTTCTAGTCTTTCAGAGCCTTCCAATCAAGTTGAGTCTGTTTGTACCATATAAACTCAGTTAACCAGAGGCCTTTTTTGATGCCTTTCATCTTCAGTGCGTTTCGTAATCTTGTTCAGAAGAAAATACTTGATTTGGTAGAATTTCCCACTTGTGGAGTAATTCTGATGTAAAGAATGCAGCCATCTGTCTCGACTGGGAGCATAAGTAGTTCGCTCTGCCTCTATAATTCTAGATTTTCATTTAAAAAGTGCTTGTATGAGCGTCCTTCATCTTATAAATCTCGTTCTGGAGATTGCTTGGACCGGTGAAATATTAGTTGTGTGCCTTGTATTGCTGCATCTCATCAGAGAGGAAGCAAACTACCGTGGACCCTGACAGTTTCCTTTGGTGCTTAGATTGTATTGTATACGCTACATGGTTATCTTGTGATGCTGTATTCAAAAATCTAATAAAAAAGAGAAATAAAAAAATATGTGAGTAGTTTGTTTTTTTTCATCTGTGTTGTGGTAATATGTGATGCGCATCCAGGCCAGTTCTCGAAAATATGGGATGTATTTATTTTTGGACAAGCAGAAGCGCAAGCTTCTCCCAGGGCCTGAATATCTGCTAGATTCTGTACCTCTGGGTTAATGAAAACCTCAGAAATGCAGTTTCTTAGCAGTGACCCTGTTAAATTCTCCTTGTTCTGTGTTTATGGAAGTAACTAATACAGAGACGGCGTGTGTTTTCTTTCAGACCTCAGAATATATCATTCAAGCCTACAAGTACGGTGCGTTTGAGAAGATCCCGGAATTCATTGCGTTTAGAAACAGGCTGAACTCTTCTCTTCACTTTGCACAAGTTCGCACAGAACGGATGTTGTTAGACCTCCTACTTGAAGCAAATATGTAAGTACAGCAGCTGTCAGTGCAGCATCTCACATGTGAAAAAAATTGTGCACAGGCAGAGCACTTGCCAAGTGAGACCTTGGTGAGTTGTGCCTGCAGCTTCGTGGCAAAACCTGCAGTCTTGGCTCTGCTGCCAATCTGCTCTCCCTCGCAGCATCCTTCTCAGTACCACGTACGTGTATCGTATCTGACATCCGAAGAGTTGAGCAGTGGAGAGAGAATTGTTTGTTATTGAGCTTCGTGTTCTGTTTCCGCCGATCAAATATCTGATTTAATGTTGCTTATTCTTACCGACAGATCAACCAGTTTAGAAGAAAGTATAAAGTCGATGAGTCTGAGCCCGGATGAGGATGACATTCCATGGGAGGATTTGCGCGACAACAGAGACCTGACAGTCTTGTTTAGCTGGGATCCAAAAGACAGGTGAGTAGAAATATCCTCAGCTGTGGAGTCACACCTGTTCCTTGCATCATACACAGCGAAGGAAACTCTTCCAGGGCGACTGTCGTATTTAAATGTTCTCTAGGCTGGCTGACTGATAACTTAACAAGCATCACTCGTCGCTTCTAGCAGTGCTGCCCTTCTACATATTACAGTTTTCTGAATTTCTGACCACTCCTTCATATTGTATTGGATCGCTTTGGCAGACTTTTGTACCTGAGTGAAGCTTGTTGCTTCGCAGAATCAAAGTATTTGCCTGAAAACATTTGGTGCCTTTCTCTAGGGACATTTCTGAAGAACATAGGAAGCTCTCGCTAGAAGAAGAGACCATCTGGTTGCGAATCCGGTCGTTAACTTTAAGGCTAATAAGCGGACTCCCAACTCTTAGTCACACCGTTCAACCAAAGAACTCTGAAAAGACCGCGGAAAACGGCGTCTCGTCCAAGATTGACACGATTCGATCCCTGCTTCAGCAGCTGGAAGCAGCAGTGGATTCAGGGAAGAAGTTTCTAGAGCAAAAAATTCAGGTACCCGTTAAGGAAAAAGCTTTCCTCAAATATTAAGTGAACGTGAATGCATCTTGTAACATCCAGCAGGCTGCAGAATGTCTTTAACTGACTCTGAGATTGTGGTGTGTGAATCTGAGAGATGTGCCAGAGACAAACACTGTGTTCTGGATAAGGAAAAGCTGCAACACCTTGATCTTTCTCTTTGCTTCTTGCCTAGTATCCTGTCCTTGGCCCTCCTCCTACGCGAATGGCTGGCTTCTTCAGTAACGGCAGCTGTCAGTGCCAGACTAGCTTGTTTTATCTTGTTAGTGATATTTATGAACTAGATACCAATGGCTTAGGTAAGTGTTTGAGGGGCAAGGGTTTTAACTGGGTTGTCGTGATGTGTGGTGGGAGGGAGCGAGATGAAAACTGCCAGGCATTGGCTGCTGGGGACCCAAACTGATACTTGTGTGCGTTAATTTTTTAACAATGCTAAGTTATCTGGGAGTTGATGCCTTCATTTAATGTTTTGTGCCGTACTTGAATTTTGTAGTTTATCTATAAACCAGATGCTCTTTGAAAGCAGTTGTGTTTGCTTTTGACTGCTAACGCTAAATTGCACTGAAATGCCTCTTTTGTTTTCTGGAAGTGGAAAATACGCCCACTTGTAGCACCTGCTTGTAGATTATAACTATGTTGTGTTTGTTGGGTCTTTTTTTTTTTCATTTCAGAAGATTCAGCAGAAATCCAGGAAAGGATAGGGAATAGTCTCAAGTCTCTAGTAGATCGACTAACAGGTAAATGGTGACTCAAGAGTAAACGCTGGTAGCTAAGTTAGTGCTTTGTGGTGCTCTGAGGATGTGCTGCAGTTATGGGGAATTGTGTTAATGCATCTGTAGATCTGTAGATCCCTTTGAAAGACGCTTGAGAACAAGACTGAGATTCCCCTCGGCTATTGCATGCACAGAATGTCATTATGTCCTATCATTTTGCTACCCCACAGCCTGTTCTTAGCCTGCCTTGTACTTGGTTCAGGTGTGTTAATAGTGGAGCAGAGATACTGTTTGTAGTGAAATAAAATTCAGAGGAAACTTCAGAGTTGGACCTTCTCGAGAGGCTTTGGCCAAAGTCATTAGCTGCTCAGTGGTCAGTTCTCTGACAGCTTTGCTCGCTGCACTCTACAGAAAATACGCATTTAAATCGATCTGCGGGGGCTGAATAAGGCGTTTCTTTTCTTCTTTTTTTTTCAGACTTGTTCAATAAATGTAAAGGTGATTTGATCGAAGTCAGAGACGGCACCTTGAAAACTCATCCAAACCTGTTAGAAAACCTAGTCTTCTTTGTTGAGGTATATTTTTTCCCCTCTGGAAATTAAATTTTGCAGTACTTTATGGTAGAAATATTGGGACTAAAACACAGTCACCCAAGAAAGTAAAGGTTTTGTTGCATATTTTACCTACTTAAGAGTTCTGTGAGAGTAGAAGCCTCCTGTGAATGCAAGTTGTAATGTACTTGTACCTTTTTTCCAGACGATCTCCATTACCCTGTGGGTATCAAGTTACTGTGACAGTGTCCTCCGACCTTTTAAATCCAACCTGCAGAAAAAGAAGAAGAAAAAAAAAGAAAGCAGTGTAGCTATGGTAATATCGCTTTGATTTGCTCACCCATCCCCTATCCGACAACGTATTCGTACTGAAAGGAAAATCAGGGTAGACGACGTGCAAATAAACCGTTTCTCACAAACTTTGCCTTGTAGAAGCTGATGTGGGTTAGAGATGACTTTGTGCTAATTTCTAAAACTCCTTTTCATTATAATCAAATGGAGATATGCCACATCTGACAGCGTGTAACAGTTTTTTAATAGGAAAAATAGAGTATCACAGGCCTTTCTGGCTTGAATGCACTATGATAAACTAGATAACTGGTGGTATTTATCTGGTTAAGTAGATTATAGCTTAGCACTGGCGGGTAATGGAATGCCAGACATTATGAAGTGAGTTGTCTTATAAAACAGTCATTTGCGTAGGCATTAATGCATTTTTATAAATGTATTTTTTTGTTTTTACAGCCACCTGTATTTACACACTTTCTGGATTACGTTACTGAACTGCAGACGTTAACTTCCAACGTAATAGATCACATCAAAGGGCTTGAAATAATTCTGACTGCACTAAAACTTGAAGAACTGTCTCTCAAGGACACTCTGCTTTTACAGGTAAGAACTTACGTCATTGTTTGTGTCCTCTATACGCCTGCGCGTGAGCTGTCTGTATGTGCCTATTGGATAGCTTTGTTGACAGCTATTCCCAAAGATGTTTTACTGGAAGGAAAAAGAAAACAAACAAAAGAACCTGATGCTAACAGTGTTGCAGGGTGGTGGTGCTCGTAAAAACCTTTCAGCGTGGGCATTTAACTGTGTGTTAAAGGGAATCTATTCCCTTTACGAAGTTATTCAGTGTTGCTGAATTAGTGACATCTGAACCCATCCCCAGCGCCGCTCCTCACTGTGCTCTGGAATTGGGAGTGGAATTGGGAGTGAGTCTCTTAACCAGTTGGCATCCACTTGCTGTTTGACTTCACTTCTCTAGTTTAGAATCTCTGAAGTAGAGATTCTCTACTTTAATAAATGCTGATTGAAATGAAACGCAACGTCTGCTCTCTGTTTCAGCCACAAATGTTTTGCACAAGGACGTTTTCAGAAGTCTTGAAGAAATACAAATGTGCTACCAGCTCTGGCTGGGCAATACCCATATCTGCAGGAATTCCTGCTGCTGAGCAGGGGCTCCTTTTTCTGTGCTGATGACCTTCCCTTTCTAAATTTACGCTGTAGTCCTTGTGAAATTCTTATCGTTGCTTGAGATGGCGGGGCAAGCTTAACAGGAGGATTTAACCGCTGCCTGTGGAGTAAATGGTTTCTCTTTTGCATTTTGCAGGAAGAAAAAAAGTTTACAAAGACTGTGCAAGGGAAGGTTCAGAGCAGTTACCATCACTCAGTTCAGGAAATTGGAGAGCTGCTGAAAAAGAGACTTGATACCGTTAAAAAGCTAAAGATTTGAGAAACGAATCCTTGACAGACTCCGCAGGGGGAGTGACACCAGAATCCCAGACAGAAGTGACATTCAATATACCATCACTTTAATCCAGAACTTCCTCATAATGCATGAAGGACTTAAAAATCATACAACAGGTTTTTTTAGGTATTACAGGTGTATTGAGCTGATTTAAATTATTGTACATAAATGAGAAGCAGGGACCCTTATCGGGGTTTGACCACTTTTTATACATGTTCATAAGCATATTGCAACAGAAGAAGAAAATTGACTTTCTTCCCTTTTGATCTCTAGAAACAACTGGAGATGGTCTTTAGAAGCAGCAATAGAAATCCAGTGTAAAGCATATATCTCAAAGGAGTTGTATTTTCATCGCCATACAGTGTTTATAATTTTTGTATGGTCCTTGCCTTAGAAATGCAGAAATGGTAGATGCCTGCGTTCAGCCACCTCCAATGAAAGGAGCCCGCTTTGGAGCTGCCTGGTTTGTCCGCGAGCCACCTGGTTCGACTGAGTTAACTCAGCGCGGTGGTTCCAGCAGGGAGAAGTGGGGCAAAACCCTCTGCGGAGCCTCCCCACAGCGCCCAGCCCTCCCTTGCGGGGTGGGAGTAAGAAAGGTTCTTCTAAAGGAGAGAATTGCCAGAGGGAAGAGGTGGTGTCACTGCGCACCCAGGTTGTTTTCACGTTTGGAAAAATGATAAACCTGACGAAGAGCAAACTTGGCCGTAAAGCTTTAGGGAGAGAGAGAGAGATGGGAATCGGTGTTTCAGCAAAAAAAATAAACAATGACAAAACCAGAGACCTTGTACATAATAGCTGCAGTGGGGTCTGACACTGCGGTCCGATTTCATGTCGGTTTAATGTAAAGCAGCAAACATCGAGACTTTTTAAAAAGTGTATTTAGATTACTGAAGCTTTAAGACTTAAATATTTTAATAGAAATTAAATCCTTTTGGCTTTTGGTTTTAAGTTGGCAGAGGTTAACTTTCGCTTCCGTTGTGGTATGAGGCTGAGAATACTTTTTGTAACTGTATGCTTGCTTTTTTTGCAGTTGATCTTTGATTACTCAAGTACTAGTCATTAGGCGTTCTGTTAGAAAGTGCAATCACTTCATCTGCTCCCACTGAATCTGCATTTCTGCTGGTTTTTTTTTCATTTTAAAGGTAATGCAGCCTAAAATCGTTAGGAAAAAAAAAAAAAAGCACGTGTACCTGCAATACAAGGGACAGGTCAGACATTGCAGATTCCTCATCTTCTGATTTAAAGCAGCTAGAATCTGAAGTCTATATTTAAAGTTTTAAGAGAGCTGACAATCCTCCCTTTGTCACCTCTTCTGAGTATGTTTTGTTAGTAATGCTAGAATGTTGAGAGTATTTTTTTACAATAAATCCCCCGTGTATAAAAAGCAAAAAAAAAAAAAAAAATCACATTGCTGCTCTTGCCGGATTTAGTTTTGCTTTGCCCCATCCTGAAAGGGAAAGAAGAACGTCTGCAGGTTGTCTGAATTGTAATGGATGTCCTGATGGTTTAATTGCAATGTCTGGTAAGTGCTCTGGGATGGAGGAATGCCAAAATGTGTCAAGTCTGTTTTATAGTAATGCTTTTCCTGGAAACAAGAGAAAAAAAGCAAAGCCAGCCAACTGAACTCCTGTATGTTGTATAGAAATACCTTTCTGGAAAGCGAGGCGTGCTCCTGAAATTAAAGGAAGACCGATGAGACTGAAACGGCTGCTTTGAAATGTGTAGGGTAAGTGAAAACAGTCCCGTTACTGAGATGATGCGATTCGTAGAGAAGCACTGAGCCAGAACTCTGCACTGCCCCTTTTCCTTCAAGGAGGCAAACTGTTGCTGATGTTCCTGCCCCCTCTGTCCCCATGGCAGGGCTCGCTGGAGAGGGCTCTGCGCAAATCCCAGCATTGAATGCACAGTTGTCCCCAGCATCCTCATCCAGAGGGGACGGCCCAGCACCTAATTGCTGCTGGAGTTTCCTTCCCCTGCTGCTGCAACTGATTGAACTCGCCCAGTCGTACTGAGAAACAATGGCGAGAAACCCAAGTGAAGCATCAGGGTGACATAACCAAGCTTTTAAAATCCTCCCTGAAAGCAGAACTTGCTTAAAAAAAAAAAAGGTTTTCTGCGTCAGCTCTCTTAAAAGCAGAATTGAAACTGCTGGGGGGATGTGTGTCATCTGAAGCAGAGTCTGAGAAGAGATGGAACCATGGTTCGCTCTCGCTTCCCGTCACAGCGTTTGGCGTGGCCCAGGTCCAGCGCTGGCTGGTCCCTCGGACCATCCCCACGCCTGCTCAGCAGGAATACTGACTGCTGCTCAGTGTTACCTGCTGTCCGGTTCCCAGTTACAGACCCTGGTGAGCGATAAGCTGCTCAAACAAATAGAACTTGTGGATTACTCAGTGTTGTATAAAACCGGGTGCCATCTCTTCACAAGCTGTAGTTTCTCTGTAGGGGGAGACTGTACAAAAATGCGTACTGACTGTTTGGGGGCTTGGTTGAGGGAGAATTTCTTTCCCCCTATAAATTGTGTACAGTTAAATATATTATATATTTCTTAAGAAAAAGCATTTCGTCTCCAGACTGTGCCCTGCTGGGACCTGGTAAGAAATTCAAGCTATAACCCATTGCTGCTGTTTCCCCCTTTTTCACTCTTGGGATTTGTTTTTCTTTGTTTGTTTTGGACATTTTCTTTTTGGGGTGACAAATTGAAAAACATACCTAGAAGAAGCTACCAAGACTACTGTTTACAGACTGAAAAAAATACTGCTTTTGTACTACTGGGGTCATGAGCCACGATCCTTTTACAGATATCCTCAACTCTTCTCTTTGCTTAAAATCAGCATCTGATGTAGATAAAAGTCAGAAGTCCTATCCTGCTTTGTCTACATACTGGACAAAATGTACAATGCCTGTTTGTGTTGCCCACCACTTTTGTACTTTTTAACTGTTCAAAAATTGCATTTATATTTTGCAATCATCGATAATCATGACTTTATTTTATCTGCTAGTAATCCTAAAGGGGTTCTTTTTTGTTGTTGTTGTATTTGCAGCCTTATCTGACCTTTCTCTCCCTTGATTATTCATTGTTAATTTATGACTGTAGAAGATAGGGACGCGTCAGCCTTCTACGGACTTGACTGACACAACTGCAAATGATCTGCTTTAAACTGGATGGGTTTATAATTTATATAAAAGTCAGTTTCGTTACAAATAGGTCTTGCTGCCTCTTTAATTTTTTTTTTGTCTAGATGGTTTGGAAGTGACTTGAGGGGCTTGCCTACACTCTCTGGCTTTGTCAGCCCCTTGGTGAAGCCAAACTGTCCTGGTGAAGCGGGATATCGAGTTACCTGCAAAGGAGGAGGATGGAAAGAGGGGAGGGAAGAGCT